>VDFB02132342.1:0-12959 GCA_007258455.2 Sequoia sempervirens
GTTGTATATTTAGGAAGATCGTTTTTTTTTGTTTTGACAAAATTGAGTACGATTTAATAACTATGATTTTCTTTGTTTTCTAGTCTAATAAATTGCCCTAGTTTTCAGTTTTCAACAGAAGTTTTCTATATTCACAAAAAATCATTTTTAATAAAATATATTTTTTTCCTTTCTGAAGCAGACAGATAAAAGAAAGGGTACGAGGAGAAGACTACGAGAGGAACCTGGAGTCCAATGCAAATCTGAAGATGCCTGCTTGACTCTGATGCTCTCGAACTCGATTCCAATTCTTAGTCCAGCACGAACTCCCCAAGACAACACCAGCAACAGATTGAAGACCAATTTCTTTCCCAAAGCTCTCCTCAGATAATAGCAAAAGATTCAACCCTAATCTCTTCAGATTCAAAAATACCTCAACAATGACTTGAGCAACTTCAACTTTTTGATCTTCTGTGTGTGTGTGAGAACCTCCCAAAATTCATAATTAAATAAAAATATAATGCCCATCCTTCAAAAATTCCCAAAAATCCAAATTAAAAGAAAATCAATTCTTTAAAAGCTAGCTTTTTCCTTGATCTCTATTCCTATTGGCTCACACAGTCTTTTTATTCTTTTATTTGTTTTATTGCTTTTATTTCCTATTTTGCAACTTTTCTTGCACCTCACATTACATATTTATTTTAAATAAATTATTCTCATAATTATCCACCACCAAATAAATGATTAAAATAATTAAGTCACATTTAATATTTAATTATTATTTAATTGCAATATATGATTTTCCAAAAATAATTAAATCATTTAAATATTTAAATACCATTTAATCCAACATTAAAATAAATAATTTATTTCAATCATTAAGATAATTCATAACTATAAATGCCCTCATAAATAAAAATAAGACAAAACACATAACACAACACACAATGACGACAATTACATAAAAATCAACTATACCAAACAAATGAGACGACCCGACATCATGGAACGGGAGGACTTCATTCGTCACCTCTGTATCAACATTTATCCGTTGGGTTATTTGGTGCTTTCATGCAATCTGCTTGAGGCGGGTGGAATCAAGACTTGTACCTGCAATCCTGCATACAAACGAAGTTGTGTACATGTGCATATATACATAACATCAAAGCATCAAATCAAAATACTGCATTGTGAGAAGGAATCGCAACATAACAGGGAACTTGCGAACGAGTGATGCTATATTGTCCTTCGTCACACCTATTCTAACAATTATAACATAATCAATGAATTACATTTCTAACTAAAAATCATCTCATAACATATTAAATTAAATCACTGCATCATATCATAATTCAGAAAATCAACTGATATAATCAACCATAATGTCATATAAAGTAATCATGTCCAAAATGAAATAACATCATCATCTAACGTCTAGCAAGCCAAATCAAACAATCATGAGTATCATCATAGTATCAAGCAAAGTCTGAGGAAAATAATGAAGTCTACCAGCGATTATGGGGGTATTCGCGGCCATATTGGTTTATTACATCAACCTCTTTGTCTCTCCAAAACTCATCATTGTAAATGGTGTCCCATTCATATTCAGCAGATTCTGTGTCAGAACTGTTGTCTAAGAAATTTTGAATTGTTGTCAAACATGCCTCTTGTGAATTTGAGCCTTCTTGCAATGCGAAGACGGTGCTATGTAGTTTGTTTTCTTTGGAGTGATTATCATAACCCAATCCAGTTTTCTCTTTGGCAATGATTCCACGAAGGTGAATAGGTTCAACCACTCCTTCCTTCCTTTTTCTAATAGGTCCTTCATCATAACCCATCTTCTGCATGATTAAATATCCTTTTCCATATTTGTCTGTGGGTAATTTGACATTAGAAATTGCTTCATCTTCATCTTTATAGAGCCAATTTAGAATTTCAGTATCCTCGGGGTTTTCCATAGGGAATTTTTATTTGATGAATTGCCCATTAAATTTTGTAATTGGCTCTGTTGGCATTTTCTTTGATGTTGATGCTGCTGATATTTGATGTTCTCTAATAGATGGCTATCTATGTGATCGAGGTGATGTAGATAAATTGACAAGACAAAGAGAGTATTCTCCAACTCCATGATCCTTGAATTTCATCTTTTTGTCAAAGCTATTGGTTAATTGACTGATTTGTGTCAATCTCTAGAGAAGCACTAGCATGAGCTTCTCGATTATTAGGGACCAAAGTATCTTGACTGGCTTTCATGTTGGCACAAGTTTGAATGTTGGAATTATCAGCAGGTATCGTGATTTCTTGTCCATCATAAGGAAACTTGAGACATTGATGATAAGTGGATGGGACAACTTGCATTTCATGGATCCAAGGATGACCCAACAAGATGTTATATGCTAGATCACGATCCAGTACTTGACAAAAAGTATTCTTTATAACAGGGCCCACTCTGATTGGCAGCATGATTAGACCTTTGGATGCTCTTTCTTCATCATCATAGGCCTTTATGGTAATCTTTCTTCTGAAATCAATGGAGTGCTCAGATAATCCTAAGGCTTTAACCAACTTCAAGGTATAGATGTTAAAACCAGCACCTCCATCTATTAGAACTCGTCTGATGTGAAATTTATGAACCATGACTTCTAAGTACAAAGAGGAGTTATGAGGATGGGTTATGGAAATGTCATCTTTATCAGAAAATGAAAGACAAGTGGGTGAGGAAAAATTCCCTACCATGGCTTGAAATTGATTCACATCCAAATCAGTAGATACATTGGTTTCAATGAGGGCCTTTTCAAGAATTTCTTTATGGGCTGGAGAAATCTTTAATAGTTCCAAAATAGAAATTTGAGCAGGGGTTTTTTGAAGTTGATTGACCAAGTCATATTGATGTTGGGGTGGGGATTCAATGGATTTTGAAGAAGCGCCTTTCAAGACAACTTTAGCTTGTGCTCTTGTTGTTGCGTTGACTTCTCTATATTCCTCCCTCTTTTTGAATTTTATGACATTCACCCGCTCATCATCTACGTAGAGATGGTTGATTATATGATCATCATTGATGTGATTCACTTTTTTTTCAGAAGACTCACCTTTTTGATAATTAGGTAAAGGATTGTGAAATGCTTGGTGGTCTACGTTGGTTTGTTGATTTCCTTCTATTGTGATGATGTCATTGTCAATCAAGTCTTGAATAGCATTTTTCAAGGCTTGGCAGTTGTTGGTGCGATGACCTTTACATCGATGATAATCACAATAGTATGCCTCATTCTATGATGGAGGCTTTACACTGGGTTCATAATTTCGTTGAGGTGGCAAAGTAATGACATTTTTGGCCATCAACTCTTTGAATGCAGATTCTAGGGATTGACCCAATGGAGTAAAATTTATTCTATTCAAGAAGAATGAAAATCTTTTCAGATTTGAATTTGAGGTGTTCCCTAAAGAATTGTGATTGTTATTGTTTCCTCGGTAACCCTGGTTGTTGTTTGAAGTCCCTTGATGGGAAGTGAAGTGTTGATTTGTATTGTTCCTCTGAAGAGGAGGATTATTTCCGTGATTTGCAATTGAGTTGACATTGTTGTTGCGAGTGTTTGGGGTAATGAGGACAAATGGTTTTGTTGAAGCATGATTTGCATCCACAACACCATCATTCACCATATTTTTGTTGCAGGTCCAGAATTTGGATTTGCCCTGATAATGATGGTTGGATGAGCTAGGATTTTCTTTGTCATGTTTTATTATGCCTCTTTTGACCAAAGCACTTTCAATGGTTAAGGCATCTTCAATCATTTTCTCAAAAGAAGGACAATGTAAGTTCAAGTGATAGCTCATTTTCGAGTTTAAACTATTGATGAAAGTAACCATCTTTTCTTTCTCTGGAATAGGATGTGGGTATCTGGAAAACATTCTTCTCCATCTCTGACGAAACGTAATGAAAGGTTCACCCGGTTCCTGTGAAACTTTACAAAGATCTATCATGGTGATCTGATGTATGTTGTAGGTGTATTGTAATATGAATAAATTGATCAACTCTTCAAATTTCCTAACAGGAGGTGAGATTTTGGATAACCATTCCATAGAGTGTACTCCCAAACTCCTAGGAAATAATCGCATCAAGTAAGTATCTTCGTGAGCGAATTCTAGTGTCAGGTTTCTGAAATCCCTAACGTGATCGATTGGATCCATTTTCCCATTATAGCAATCAAACTTTGGCATTTCACAATGCTTGGGAAAAGGAATCATGTTTAAACTTCTGTCAAAAGGATAAGGACATATGTCCTCCAAAGTGTATTTCTTTGTGGTTGTTCCCCCTTGTAATTCTCTAACTTTTCCTTGAAGTGCCTTGATTTGTTGGGTCAAGGCACTAAGATCTGAAAGGGGTGTCTCTTCAGGTTTGTTTTTCAAGTTTTCAGTGTCAAAGTCATGAGGTAATTTAGCCCCTTGTTTGGCTAGATAGCGAAAATATTTTTCCTTATCTCACTGCAAGATCTTCTCAATGGCTTTATGGAATTTTGGATCTTGTTCGGCCTCTCTAAGACATTCTTATTCTTGTTCTTCATCACTATCCACTTGATTTTTATCTCTGTAATTATGAAAAGGATTTTCTTCTCTATTGTCCATGTTGTTTTTGAAAAGGGGATTTTGATTTATGCTAAAAAAAGGATTACTGCTTTCTCCTTCTTCGTGAGTGATTTGAATATGACTTTCTTTTTGGATTGTATCTTTTGATTTGTTGTGCTGAGATCTTGTGGAGATAGGCATATGTTTTTGAAAATTTCCTCTAACTTAGATCACGGTTTTCTTGACAAGTGCAATGGTGATGATATCTTGATCTGATAAGATATGTAATCTTATGATATGATCAAGAATGCTCCTAAATTATTGGTTGTGGCTTCCAAGATGATAAAGGATTTCAGAATCCTGTTGGGGGAAGTTGAGCCAAAAATTAGAAAGTTGTTTTGAAAGGTGCACTTTAAAAGATTTTGATCTTTGTTTTCAAAGAGATTCTCTCAAGATCTTTGAAGAATATGACTTGGGTGTGAAGGATATTCTATGGAAGGTTGTGGTATGTTGTCAAATTCAAGAGGTTGGTTATGATTATGCCATTGCGATAGAGCTCTTCTTTGATAATAAGCCCAGGAACCTAAGGGATCTACATCATATTCATCAGTGAATCCTCTAACAAAATCCTGATATCTGTGAAGAAATCCTTGATAGTGAAGCAAGATTTGTCAACTTTTGTACAAGAATTTTCTCTTTTGCAGTGTTTTCTTATATCCTAACGGTTTCATAGGTTTTCTGATTCTCTTGAAAATTGATTTCTTGGGAAACTTTGTTGACTTCCAATCCCTAAGCATGGAAAAAAAGGTATTGGGAATGTTTTTGAAGCAATGATATGACAAAACTTCTAAGTGGATTTCATTTGTTGTTCTTCATCTTTCTTTTGGATGATCTCTTTATCTGAATTAATGTAATGGAAGACACAACAAAACATTTTTGAAAACAGTTGTTCTTATAGCCCTATACTTACATGAAGTGTTTGATCAAGAAATGTTTTTCATCAAATGTTTTCATAGGTTTTTTTTCACATGAAAGACAGTTCAGAAAAAATCACTCTTAAGTGCTCAAGTAGGTCATTCTAGTAATCAACAGCCCACATCTTAGAACTGCGTTGACTCACACAGCCGTGTCACCCCCGAAGGGGTGCTCGTGTTTTTGTCTTTTCCAGGTGCGTACTCAGAGTTACGAAAGTAGATACCGGATCCCCTAAGCAAACAGTCCTTGGTAGTTATATGGTGACTGTCTTGGGGGCAGATTCTTCCCTCCCCTTGCATTGTGATTATCAGAATGTTTGGCAACTGACTCGGCTGGCTACTACACTAGGTTCGTAGTAAGGATTTCTATTTGGTGCACCAATAATAAACTCCCTTAGGAGACCTCCCAACCTTTAGAAAAAAGGCTTTGGGGATGGTTATCTTGCACACTACCGAAAAAAGAGGGTTTCCCCAGATCTGCTTTAAATTTTATAGTGGGGCAGAATAGCCTGGCTTTGGCTTGAACCCACTTGAGTCGTTCCCGTAGGGTGAGTACTTTTTCCCACTATGGTAGGCTCTCTAAAGGATGTAACAATAAAATTGCATGGGGAATTAAAGGCAAGTCTACGGTATTGATACGATCCTTGAGTTAAGGGAGAGCATGAACTACTATTACTTTAATCCACTGACAAGCAGATGTTCTTTTTAAAATCCAAATAACAATGAGCTAATCTAAGTGAAGATATTGCTTCACCAAAATAGATTGTTCAATTTTAACTGCAAAATTCATTGTTTGGTGACTATCCTAGATTGCTTCATTTTATCCAGATGTGGCTACCCTAGGATTGCTTCATTTTAAAAACCTTTAGGAAAAGAAACAGAATTCTGTCTGCGGAATGCATTGGGACTTCGAGAATTCTATAAATTTTTGGTACAATTTATATCTTCTAAGCAGAAATTTGTATCTGGCTGAAACTTATAATAATGTGCCGAGCAGTATCAAAACACAGCAGAAGCGGGTGCCCCGAGAGCAAAACACTATAAAGCATCTAAATTTGGATGCACGAAAGAAAATGTTAAATAGTCTTTGTGCATTATGAGAAGAAAATTATATGCACCTTAAGCGATCCATTGTATGCACTTTAACAACTACGGTTACACCCTCTTGATCACCCGAGGATCTTGGCGTTAAATTCTACAAACCAGGGTTGAAGTTTTACTGCATCCAAAATTTTTTGAGATAAATCAAAAGTCGATGGTGGGATAAATATATCAATATCAATATCCGTCCTATCCTCCTCTAACTTCACCATTTTGTTGCTTCAAATGGCTCTCAGATCAGCAGATAGAGCTCAACAAAATGACAGCATGAAGAATGAGATAAAAACAAGAATGCATAATATGCAAAATGCAAATCTATGCTAACATGAAAGTGTGAATGTGATGCTAAAAATGATGTGAATGCATAAACTGATTGCATGAACGTAGGTATGCGTAGATAAGTGCATGTGTGTGAATGTCGATGATTAACCAAGGCTTGGATTTGCATGGGCTTTTATAGATTTTTCGAACGAGTTTGATTGGCTGAATCGATCGACGGTCCGGATTAAGCTTGTTTTGAACAGACGGCGAGAGATCTTCGAAAGTGGAAGAGGAGGATGGAAGGTTTCCCTTCTCTTCAAATTTCGTCATTGAGTTTCAAAGGGAAACTTCCATTTCGAAGGATAAGATACAAATTTGGAAGGGCGAGTTAGCATGAGTTAGAAATTAAATAAATTAAATTTATTTAATTCGAGGAGTGGAGATGAAAATGGAAAGCCACATAATTAAATAAATTATTTAATTATGTTTTAAAATGGAAATAAGGGGTGGGGTGGAAAATATTAGTGCAAATATTTTGTCATTTAATTTGAGGATGAAGAATATTCCATTATTCAAATATTTAAAAACTGTTTGAACTTTCGGGATAGGTGATGGGTAAATGTACGATAAATTATAAAAATTTATTTAATTTAATCAAGCAAAAGGGTACAAGATGAGATGAAGAAGATATTCCATTATTTAAATATTTAAAATATTTAAACTTTAGAATAGGATGATAATTAAATATAAATAAATTATAAAAATTTATTTAATTTAATTAAGCAAAAAGGTGGAAATGTTAGTAATTAATTTAATTAAAGGTAGAAGAATTAGAAAAATGAACGATATAAATAAATAATTAAATTTATTTATATGTAGATGACTTTAGGGGAATTAATTAAATAAATCATATTTAATTAATTAACAAGCTTAATCACGACCATTTTTAGATGTATACACATCCTATTCTAGAAAATTAGAGTAGGGTTTCATTGCATCATAGATCTCTTAATCTTAAGTACACTTAAGATTAGGACCTTCACACACATTTTCATTTCAGATCTATATTTTCCATCAAGGTTTAATTAACAAACTAGAGGCTTGACCAAGGAAAATCCCCCATAAGCAAATCAACACAACAATTTATTTTGCATATTTCTAATAGGTTTGACTTGAAAGTGAAGTTTGAAAGACATATGAAGGAAGTGCAGAGATAGGAGAATAACTTCAAATCCTTCATTTTCATAAAGGAGTATCGGGACTAAATCACCCCTTTAGGCATGAGTCCTAGTATACCTTTTTTTACCAATTTCTTATAGATCCTGATTTGTCAATAGAAGATTCTAGATTCTACCCAGATTCCTATAGCAAGGCTAAATCGCATAGCCTAGTGTATGAGTCCCAATGCACTTCAAAAAGCATATTTTAAGGGTTACAGATCTTTCTTCGAATCCATCATCTTACAATTCCTTTCTGCCCAATTTTTGTTTGTTCATTTGATTTAATGATTTTAAGTTTCTATGATTTTTTGCATGAGTGTTTTCATTTTTTTTTGAAACATCATTTTAATGGTGAGCCCTTTTCTAATCAACCTAAAGAAACATCCTAAACCTTCCCTCAATCGATTCATTTGGTTGAGGGATCTTGGTTTCCCAATGATTAAAGTGTGAAGTAGGTCCTATGTTCCATCTCTTAAAAGGTGGAACCCTATTTGCATTTAACCATTTTGGTGAACCCAACCTTTGGACCCTTGAATTTCTAATACAAAGAACATTGTAAGTCCTAGATGTATTTTATATTAACTTTGAATTAGATTTGTATTAGTTGAATTGCATCTAGGGCTCTTTAATCTTGCATTAGTGAAAAGTGCATATAAGTTTCATTTTTTCATCTTGCATCATTAAATTTCATTAGAAATCTATCATTGCAAATAGCTAAGTTAGCATACAACTTAGAAACCTTAAAATTAACTTAGAATTTGCTAAATTTGGTTTAAAAATCGTAATCTAGGACTCATTCAACCACCTGGGCGATTTAGTCCCTATACATGTTATTTTTTCTAATTTTTGGGAGTTTTATGTTGACTATTTTTCACTATGTGAACCTTCCAAAAACCCTAACTAGGACTCATTGACCCATATAAGTGATTTAGTCTTGAATTAGACCTAAATATGCATTTTATAGCATTAAAAACTTCATTTATGTGCTTATGTTTATTATCATATCTTTATTAAGTTTTTGTTTCATTCATTTCATTAGGTCTAGCTTAATTTGGTTTCATTTAAAGTACATGTTTCAATTGTTGATAGAATTGGATTATTGCACTTCTATTTCATTTCAATCATTATTTCATAGATTGATAAAATTAGATTACATTTGGAATTCATTAGAAAACAAAACCAAAACAAATATAAACTGATGAAACCCTAGGAGAAAGCATAGTTATTTTGAGTATGTCAAATCTCTTTTTCCAAGTTAACCTATCCTTCAATCCCCTTAGTAGTGATGACTTTGGCATGTTAGATGAACCCCTTGACGATTTCATCTTGCAAGGTTCATCCATTAAGGCTTGTTATAATGAACCAAAATGAAGAGAAGTTAATATTGTTCAACCTCAACTGATCCTTTACCCACCCTCAACCAATATCAAACTCAAGAAAAACCTTTCTCAACCTTGAACCACCTAAGAATAATGTTTCATAGGAATTAATATATACTATCGTTGCTCATACATATAACACTAGAAATAATTGGCAACCTAGAAAAGGGACTTAAACATCCCTCCCTTTACCTCAATTCATCTTGCCTAGTGCTCCTCTTTTTCCTTCACATAGTGGAAAGGAGTATGATCTTGTTGAAAGACTTCAAAATACTCCCGTAAAGATATCCCTATGGGACCTAATTCAAAATTCTCCTAGTTATCATAGTATGCTTCAAACATCCTTGCAACAAGTTGTGGTTCCCTCTAGTACAAATCCAAGTGATGTAGTATCTCTAATTCAAGGAATGACTGCAATTAATATAGACATTACCTTTCATCAAAATCAATTACCTCCCTTGTAAGTGAGAAAGAAAAATGATTCCTTCATGATAATATCTATCTTCAATAGAATATGAATAAAGAAAACCCTTGTCGAAAATGGATCAACTCTTAATGTATATAGTGTTACAACCCTTTTGGATAAACTTGGAATGGATAAGTCAAATATTGAACATGATTCCCTATCAATTTGAGGATTTGATAATGTAGGAAAGAAAGCACTTGGTGTGATCACTTTACCTATTATAGTTGGAAAGGCTACATTACAAACTCCTTTCCATGTTATGCCTCATGATCTTTCATACAATCTCCTTTTAGGAAGACCTTGGATTCATGAGATGCATGTGGTGCGTTCAACTCTTCATTGTATCATGAAGTATGCCTATAACAATAAAGTGTACCAAATTGAAATAGATCTCGAGCTTGAAAGTTGCTTACAAATTGAAAGATGAATGAAAAATCCTCTAAAGAAAGTAATCCAAAATTCAAGGATAGAACCTATGAAAGAAGGGAAACAAGATATGGAAAAGAGTATCAAAGTTATTAGAAGATGATTGGGGCTCCTTAGATTTCATACCAACATTTATGGGAGAATAAAAAATTACAACAAAAGAAACCAAAAAGCAAAAATAACCAATGGTAATGTCAACACAAAATTTGACAAAAAACTCACAAGCATCTACTTCATCTACTGTAGAAGAAGAAATAAGCTATAGAAAAAAAAATTATGAGATAGATTACCAACAACCACCAAACTTGAAAGAAATGAAGAAAATTTATGGAAAAGGTTATGAGCTTATGAAACAACTTGGTTATAGTGGAAAGGGATGTGGAAAGAAAGAGCATGACATTTGTTTTCCTATAGAACCTATCACGCAAGAAACTAAAATAAGTTTTGGGTATTGTCCTTCTAAGATAACACAAGTATCAAAAATAACCTCACTCAACATCAACACCATCATGTGTAACCCTAATAAAACAACTCACTTTGAAGCATCCTAAATTAATTGATACAACTTGTGAAGAATCATTGGAATACTTCAAAGATGATGAAGCCTTGAAAGAAATGTTAGGAGTATATGACAATTCATTTAATCCTCTTAAAAATAAATGGGTTACATGTGCTATGATTAGTGCTAAGCAATAATATGAAGAGAAGGAAAGTAATGAGAATAATAAGGACAATGAAAAATACAATCCTAAAATTCTAAAACAAGGTGCACTCCCTTTAGGAGATACAGTCAACATACCAATGGATACCACTAATGAGGAAAAAGTGATTCAAATAGGAGAGTGCCTTGATGAAGATGAATACAACCTAACCATGGAACTTTACTTCATGACTTTCCTGAACTTTTTGCTTGGACTTATTCGGATATGCTAGGAATTGATGCTAAGATAGTGACACAACATAGTCCTTGTAGAGGATGCTAAACTAGTCAAACAAATGATAACAAATATGAATCCTAAGATATCCTTATTGGTTAAGGCCGAGATTGAGAAACTCCTTGAATTTGGTTTTATATTACCTAATGATTATTCTCCTTAGATCTCAAAAATTGTTGCTATTGCAAAACCTAATAATTGTATTAGGATGTGTATGGAATTTCATGATTTGAATAAAGAATCTTTAAAATATTATTTTCCCCTTCCTAATATTGACATGATAGTAGATTTCACTATGGGACATGCTCTTTTGTCATTCATGGATGGATTTTCTAGATATAATAAAAATTTTATTAACCCTCAAGATCAATATAAAACATCATTTACTACAACTTGGTGAACATTTTGTTGGCTTTTTAGATTAAAGAATGTAGGTGCAACATATAAGAGAGATATGACATTGATATTTCATGATTACATACATAAGATTTTGTATGATTATGTTGATGATACTCTAGCCAAATAATTAACTAGACAATATCATGTGAATATCCTTCAAAAAATCTTTGAAAGAATGCAAAACTGCAACATGAGGTTGAACCAGAAAAGGTGTCTTTTGTGTGGATAGTTGAAACTTTTAGATTTTATAGTATCTCATAGAGGCATTGAATTGGAAACAAAGAAAATTAATGATATAGTTAATAGGCCACCTCCTAAAAACATTTCTCAACTACACACTGTACAAGGAAGAATTTGGGCTATCCGCCATTTTGTAGCATCCTTAGCAAATCAAACATTACCCTTTACACAACTCCCTAACAAAGAGGTTCAGTTTAATTGGAATAAGGATTGTAAACAAGATTTTGAGAGTTTGAAAGACTATCTTGCTACTCCACCTATTTTACAACCTGCTATGTAGGACAAACCATTTACCCTTTATATAGTAGCATTGGCCCATGCTCTCACAATATTGTTGGCTCAACAAGATGACAATGGTAAAGAACATCCTATTTATTACATTAGTCGAACTCTAATTGATTATGAGACACAATAAATTATGATAGAAAAATAATGTTTTGCTCTTGTTTTCACTAAGTTAGTAGATTGAGACATTACTTACTGAATGCTGAAATCCATGTGATGATAAAATTTGATCCTTTAAAACACCTTTTCACTGAAACCTATTTATTGGGATGCTTAGCTAAGTGGGTTATGCTATTAACTAAGTTTGATCTTAAATTTTTTCCTCAAAAGGAAATCAAAGGACAAGCATTGAGCAACCAATTAGCCGATGCTCCCTCTCCTCTAGTGTTACCAAATATTGATTCATTTCATGATGATAATGTGTTGACAATTGAAACTAACACATGGGAGTTATATTTTGATGGCTCTAAGTGTAAAATTGGCTCTAGCACATGGATTATATTAATCCCACCTATAGGAAAGCCTATTCCCTTGTCTTACCACTTAAAATTTCTATGCATAAATAATATATTAGAGTATGAAGCTTTAATTGTTGGAATATACACCACTTTAACTTTGGGAGCTCAAAGTATTAAGATATTCAGTGATTCTCAATTAGTCATTAAGAAAATAAATGAATCATATCAAGTAAAGCATGAAAAATTATTAAAATATAAGGATCTCACAATGACTCT
>VDFB02132343.1:0-48432 GCA_007258455.2 Sequoia sempervirens
AATCATGATCCTTGTTTGATCATGATGAAATATACTTATCTTGTTCCTTTTTGCTCCCCATTTTTGGTTTGCTCTCAGAGTTTTTTGAATTCTCACTATGCTTGTAGGAGATGTGTGTCCCCAACTAGAACCAATGTTGGCACTCCATTTTTGTCTCTTTTTTTTGCTTTTTTCTGCTCTAGAGGATGTGCATTTGATCTTAGCCACCCATCAATTATAACCGATTCAAGAAATCTTAAATGAGCCTATATGTTAAGGTGTCTCTCTGTTATATGATTGTTTTCTCTCATACTTAGGCTATTCACCAAAATTGTCTAAGTTTTTTTGTGTGTCCAAGTTAAAAAGTTAGGAAGTTCACGGGTTCACAAACCTCCCTAAACCTTGACGAAGGAGCAAGTCAAGATGGCTAAGTTCAATGGTTTGCGAACTTGTCGAAATGCCGCTAAGGTTGTAAATGTTGCAAGGTTCACAAGTTCGTGAACCTTGTGAAAGTGCGACAAAAGGAAGGAGTCAAGGTTTCTTAAGTTTGCAAGTTTCCTGATGCCCCAACAAAGAAACAAAGAAATATGGCAAAGTTTGCTAGTTCGCGAACTTTTCTTAAGGTTTGCTAGTTCACAAGGAGTGTGAAAGTGTGACAAGAGGGAAGAAATGAGTTCAAGTGTCACAAAGTTCACTAGTTTGCAAACTTTGCGAAAGACTGACGTGGTTATTAAGCTTGCAAAAAGTGTGCAAGTGCAATATGGTTCACCAAGTCAGCATAAGTACAAATAATTGAAGGAAACAAAGAACTTGCAAAGTTTTAAGTTTTGCTAAGTTAATGGGTTCATGAATGTAACAACCCGACCCTTCGGTAAAATTAAAATTTTCATAATTTATATCCTACAAGTATGTAAACGTGTTATCATGACATTGCAATAAAAATTTTCCTTTTCTTTATTGATAAAACATGAACATGTTGCTATATCAATTTACAATAAAGTTTCCATCCCAATATAATAACTTCACAAGTACATGAAACATGAATACATACCTGTTGTGACCTAATTCACACCTCGCCCCATTGCAAATGGGGACCCTTGTTGTTTGCTTTTTAGGGTTTTGCTTTCGCGCCTCGTTTTGTCTGCTTTTCGTTTGGGGGTTTTAAGTCTTAATTTTGAACGGTCACCCGAGTCGAGTCAGTGAATTTTCGCCTGGATTACTGAATAAACGTCACCATCGTGCTTAGAAGGCCTGGGACGAAGATCATTGTTTTATTCGACATATTCCAAAATTTTAGGTTTTCACCCCGGCCCCCCTATTTTTTAGGACTTCTTTTTGGCACTTTTGGGCAATTCTGGGATCCCTATTTTTTTTAGGGTCTATTTTTGGAAAGTTGCTATTTTTGGAAAATTTCTATTTTTAGAAAGTTTCTATTTTTAGAAGGGCCACGAGTTTCGAAAACGCACTCAGAAGTTCGAAACGAGCACCGAAACTCTCAGAAAATCGATTTGAAGTTTTTTTGAAATTTTGGTAAAAATCTGGAAAATCATATAAAAAAGTTCAAAAAATCTGGAAAATTCGTTCAAAAATGGTGAGAAATTCTGGAAAATCACAGAGAAATCTGGTAAAGAGCACAGAAAATAGTGAATGAGATGATGAATTCATCAAGAAATTGCTAAAAGTTCATGAAATCTGTCAAGAAATTTGAACATTCATGAAGAAATCTGAACAGTCATGGGAAAATCTGAACACAATCATGGAGAAAATGAGATATACACCTTCAGCCTTAGTCAAGAAACATGCCAATGACAGAAAAATCTGAGCAATGGCCAAGCAAACTATGGACTCTGCCTTAACACAGCCAGGTAAAAGTTGGCAATGGCTGAAGCAAATGGCATAAAATCTGAAGCAATGGACAGTCACATGATGAAGTCCGCCCATGGAAAAAGAAGAAAATGTCTAAGAAAATGAGGCCATGGCCATACCAACAGCCAAGTCCGCCCTTGAAAGAGATGGTCAATGGCAAGAAAATGTTAAAGTCCGCCTTGTCAATGGCCTAACAAAGGCTGAAGTCCGCCTTAGGTAAAGGAAGAAATGGCTTGGGGAAGGTCAAAGTCCGCCCTATGAATGGCCATCCATATCTCAAAGTCCGCCCCTAAGATAACTGTCCAATGGCAATAAAAACTAGGAAGTCCGCCACCCAATGGCAACAAAATAGAGGAAGTCCGCCCATGGCAATAAGGAAATGGCCAAACAAATGATGAAGTCCGCCCTTGTCATGGCCTAAGAAGTAACAAAGTCCGCCCAGCCAAAGATGGAAATGGCTACCAACAGGCTGAAGTCCGCCTTGTCCAATGGCCAAACATTGAAGGAAGTCCGCCCTCCAACCAAGGCAAGTGGCAATCAAAACATGCAAGTCCGCCCTAGGCATAAAGTGTATGGCAAGAAAGAGGTCAAAGTCCGCCCTAAGCAAAAGTGTCCAATGGCAACAAAATGTGGAAAGTCCGCCCTTGAATAAAAGAAAAAATTTGGCTAAGGCATGGACAAAGCCAAAGTTAAAGTGGCCAAATTATAGCTAAAGTCCGCCATGTTTAGGAAGAAAAAAAATTGAAGTCTAAACCTTTGGAAGATTAAAATATGCATGGCACTTTGAAGATTCGCCCAAGTGACTAAAGGAAATCTTCGCCATGGCTAGGAAAATGGTGGAAAGATCAAGCGAATGGACTAAATAAAATCGGACATGGCAAGCTAAATCATGGAAAATCAAGAGAATTTGGACAAATAAAATCAGACATGGCGAAAGAATTTTGGACAAGGGACAAGTTATGGCTAGGAAAATATTGGACATGGCTAGGAAAAAGTTGGACATGGCTAGAAAAATGTCAAACGAGAAATATTTATGGCCAAATAAAATTGGACATGGCCAAATATTTTTGGAAAACGGTTAAAAAATCATGGCCAAACCAAATTGGATGCTAGAAATTTTGGCGAGAAAAATGGGACAAAAAGTAAAAATTCGCCTAAGGCATTGGCAAGGAAATTTTCAAAAATCAAAAATAATTCGCCATAAAACGAATGGGTTGGAATGGACACATAAAATAATTATTTTAATTATTTTAATCATTTATTTTCCAACACCAAAAAAGAGATAAGTCTTGAAAATTTCGAAATTGGAAAGAAAGATAAAGATCTTTGTTAAACTGGAAATGAAATTAGAAACTTTCCCGGACGAGTTTATTGAGGATAGAACTTGCCATTCGGAAGCAAAGTGAAAGATGAGTTCGAACTTGATTCAAAGGAAACATTGCAAATTTACTAAAATGATCGACCCTCTCACTTCTATAAGTGATTTCGTTTTTCATTTGTGCAATCACTCGATTTTGAGAAGAAAAGTTGTGAGAAAGGAATTGTTTAAGGCAAAAGGTTGAAGAAATTTGCAGCAAAGTGAAGGAAATAATCTGTTATCAGCTTGCATTGCTATCGTGATCACGTCTCCGAGGAGTCACAAGGCAGATTTTTCTTGTCCATTTCATGTTAACATGAAGCTTCACCATTTTTTTTCTTTCCAGCTTGTTATTTTTCGCGAAGTCTAATCTGATTACCAGCTGGAATGTTCTTTCAAACTGATTTTAATGTCGAATTCTGATTTTCCTTTCTTCCTTCTCTTGCAGATCTATTTTTCGAAGTTGCCAAGAAGAAAGAGTACAAGAAAGAAATCCAGCGCCTAAAAGGCTATATCCAGCACCTGACCAGGCCACTAAACGAAGGTGAGCAAGTGGCGCCTTTACCTCCAAATGCTTCACAAGAACCAAGTGCAAACTTCGAAGAGGAATTGACAACAGCGAGGGAGGCTAAAGACTGGATGATTGGAAGGAAAGAAGAGGCGTTGATATTTGCAGAAAAGTTGGCGCAAGTGAATGAACAGGCTTCCTTCATGCTTTCACGAGTTGCAGATCTTGCAGAGTCATGGAGCAGTCTCGAGGATATTCAGAGCAGGATCATCCCATACATTCAGGAACTGAAGGGCATCTCAAAGCAAAGATTGGTTGAAGACAAGGTTATTGAAGCTGGAGCAGCGTATGACTTCAATGGATGGTATTTTGCTTTGATCTCAAGGAGAGGAGTTCTCGAAAAGGTGAAGCAGGACAGTGGTAGAGTTGAAGAACAAGTAAAAGAAATTCAAAGAAAAATCTATGAGATGGCTGCAGATATGCTAGACAAGGAAATTGTCCGAAGGAAACACTTGCGGCCAAGGAGTTTGAAAGAGCAAGTACAGAAAGTTTTCTCCACCACAGGGCCAATTATGAAAGAAGGATTCACCAAAGTGTTCGAATTCATGGCCATCAGAAGTTCTTTCTTTTCACAGGAACCAGAATGGACGAATATTTTTGTAGAGTGTGCCGAGAACTTGGATTTGCTGGAGTACAACATCAGCGTGCTGCCCGACATTGCCATGGAGGAGGTCGACCTGATAGTGTCTAGGTTCGCCGAACGTGAGGCTGCACAAGTGGATAAGGATGACACTCCAGTTGTCTAGTGTTCTCTTCAGTTAACTGATTGTGGTTTTGGAAACCCTAATTAGGGTTTAGTTCCATTTAATCTTGGCCATTGATCTTGGATCAATCTCGGCCGTTCTTTGTAATCTTGAAAAACTATATAAACCCCCCCCTCACTCTCTCATTCTCATTAGAAACTCATTAGACAGGAGATAATAGTTAGATTCTTAGAAGTTAGATATTCATTAAGCAGTTAGAGCAGATTTGAGATAGTTAGAAATAAAGAGAGAGTTCTTATGAGATTGTTGTGAAAAGCTACTTTGATAATGAAGTTCAAATGCATGAGGTGCTTTGAGTACTTGATTGTTGAATAGTTGCATGGTCGCATATTTTCTTTCTTCTTAGCAGATTTGAATTAAAATGTATGTTAGAAGAATGATTGATTGATAACGGAGATTAGTGAAACCGAGCTCATACTTTCTTTGGGTGGATGATTTCACTCAATGTGCAAAGTTAGACTGAGCTTTACTGTGGACGCTTAACTTCTGTTTTAATAATTGTTGTTCGATCTGATGGCAATTATTTATCACGTGAAAATCACAAGCTCATTCCTAGAAGATTGCACTTGCTCTGCGTAGTTGTCGTTGAACGTGGCGAAACAGAGTATGGTTTATTTGGTTTCACTTAGTCTTCGTCTTCTCTTGATTTCTTAGGAGTAGCATAAAGTCTCTAAACCCTAAATCTTTTTTCACTTTTTTATATAAATCAAAAAACCCAAAATGGTACTGCATTTATGTCTCCACTTCTTCGAATAACTTGCAAAATCTTACTTGTGCCCACAGCAAATCACATCCATACCACAGAGCCTATCCGCGTTCATCTTAAACATTGGAATTACCCTATGACCTCACTTGCAATCTTAGCATAGGAAGTAGTTTTTCAAGAGAGAATAGAGCGTCTGTGACACTTTGTTCTAAAATGTTTGTTGTGTCATAAAACACGCAACAACAATACCTTAACTAACATAGCTTCAATGAGCTTTAGAACAAATAGTAGTAAGAAGGTCCAGGAGTCCGTCCTTTCAAATCTTGGTACATCGGCCGCTTGCTGAGGAGGAGAAACATCACTCGGGCGCTTTTCCGCCAACCACGGACTTATAATGCGGTCCCCCGCACACCTATCGTTAGATAGATGGCCCTCCCTTTGATGAAGAGATTGGTAGGGTATCCTTTAACGATTACCAACTGAGCATAGTGTTGTGTTCCTACAGAACTAGGTCCTGTGCATACGACATATCTTGAACTAGTATGTACTTCGGGATCACAATGAACTGATAGTGTAGTCTCAACTATTTCACACCTAAGTGAATGTTGTACATTTCACTACTTTGGCCAAAGTATTATCATTCAGTACTTCGAATGAAGGTCATTTATCATATGCACTACTCAGGGCCGATTTGCATTAAGGCTTTCTTACACTACGCGTAGGTTGGTCTATCGGGGTAGTTCATACCCTAGACGTCCTACAACAAGCTATCTACTAGAAAGGAGAACAATTTAACAAGTACTCACAACTATCTTCCTTATACGGGACTTTCTCATCCTAGGAGCTTTTAATAACTTGACTAAGTTAATCTTCAACTAGTTGTGATCGGTAGCTTATTAAATACCCTCATTTCATTCCCTAGTATTTAAAGAGCTATATACAAACATACACTCCTTATATGGAGTCAATACAAATAATGCAATTTACTCTTCAATAGATCAGTAAAACCGTCTACTAATTAATATAATTTACTCTTCAATGGAACAATAAATCCGTTTACTAATTAATGCAAGAGTTAATAGTATAGAATATGCATTAGCCTTCCTATTTCACAAATTTTCCACTTGTTTAATGGTTCAATAGCACTTCTATAATTAAGGCAATCCTTTAAGAAATTCTTTTCAAGTATACCATAAAGAACTACCTTCATTCCCTATTATGTTTCAATGAAAGTGGACTTTTATTTGTAAACTCTTCTAGACCAAAGAAGTATAGCAACTTCATGAATAAGTAAAAGAGTTAACGTGCCTGTCAAGAGCTTTCCACAGGTGTTGATCTAGTGAGAACTTGCTACACCTACAGCCTCCAGCCAAAGGACTTCTTAGCAGATTAAAAGCTCACTCTACAAAGGATGAACACTCTGTATTTGCTCACAAAATTTGTTAAATGCTCTCAAAAACTCACTTAGCAGAATAATTCTCACTCTCAGCAAATTAACACTCAGAAATACTTGTCATGAGACTAAACCCGAATTCCAGAATTGTGTGTTATAGAATGAACAGGGACGGCTCAAAATACTAAACTCAGAATTGCTCAAGTGATGTTTTTAATGAATGGAAGGCGTGTATATTTATATACCCGAATTGCAACCGTTTTCCCTTTAAGAAGGCATGCAGATTGACAACAAGTGCCCAGATTTAGTTAAAAAAAACACTTGGCGAGTTCATAAACTCTAAGTCATTATAATAGAGATGAATCGACTTCCTATTAAGCCAGCAAATTAAGAATTCTTCAACTTTCACATGGCGGATTGACAGCTCAAGGCGTTTTCAGTTTTTTAGGTTATATTGTTGCAATAAATCAGGAAGTTCGTTTTCAAACGAAAAGGTCAAGGTTCATATGATCTCATGTCGCCATTTCAAGCCATGAGATTAGCATTAGGGTTATTCTCTGGACCAGGTCACAGCCTATGTGCGAACCAGACGCGTCTTTACCAGGCGCGCGATTTCCTTTTTCCACGCCTTTTTCATTTTCACGGGAATGACTCTTTAAAAACGTATTTTTCACTTTTCAAATGTTTCGACTTACTCAATGAAGTATTTTATATTTCAAATACTTAACTCTCTCAATATTTCGATTTCATATTTTAAATCAAAAATCAAATATTTCCAAACTCATTAATAAAGATTTTACTATGCAAGGTGATTACAATTTTACCCACGGTAATATAAAATTCATAAATTTATTTAACTTAATATATATATTTATAAATATATATTTATATATATCTTTATTGTAGATTTATATACTTAAATATATATATGCGTTGGTATATTTAAATATTAATATTTAAATATATTTACGCATATACATATATATATTTCTAAGTAAAACTACAATATAAATATTTATATTTATATATTCTTAAATATATATATATTTTATTTTCATATCAGAATATTTACACTTATACGTGTTAGTATTTGTATATGTAAATTCCTAGGCAATATTAAATAATATAATTAATATCACTATTCACAGGCAATTGATAATGTGGTTATATATATATATATATCACTATATACAGTGTACACGTATATGTACGTATACCATGTCGACACGTACGTATGGGCATATCCATCTGCCGAACATACGTATGTATTGACATGTATATACATACTTACTTGACCTATTAACATATATCCATTCATGTTTTCCATATCATGGTCAAAGCACAGTAAGTCAGACAAATAAGTAATCATCACTTTTGAAAGCATAAAGAAGTAAACATAACTCCAAGCCTAAGGATGACTTATCTAGACCAACATAATTGACTTGGTTTCTCAGAACCTATATTGACGTGTGTGTATGCTCATTTGGTACTCGTTACTGCTTACCCGACCAAGTTCCTCCCCGAGTGATATTTCTCCTCTGTCCGGAGGAACAGTCTTCATACCTGCACACCATGACATGACATCGGCAGTCATATGCTCATAACAAAGCAGAATAAATGAAACATCTCAAAAGTTAGATTATTCACAAATCTATAACCTTCTATTCTTTTTTATGCAGTATTTTACCAAGAATAACATCAAATGAAACAACATTCATATTGAAAACAAGGTACAAGCATCATTAATTCACCTCTAGAATTCACATTTACTCTATCTAGTGATGGTAAATTGTAACGTCACAATTTGGGATGTAACAATGAACTTATTGAAAGTGTGACATTGGTTTGTTGGTTCTCCATTTTGCCAAAAATGCGAACTACCAAATAGAAAGAGGAAGAAAGAAAAAAATAGAAAGAGATAATGGTTCAAGTTTCATTGAGTTTGGAAGTTCGTGAACTTGCCAGAGTGCCAAAATAATTCATGTGTTCTCAAAAGAGCCGATGGGGCAAAAGAAAAGGAAGAGAGGAGCCTTCATCAAATAGTTAGCCAGGCTCAAGGTTCATCGAAATGTAGTGACCCCATAAAGTTCTGAGACAAAGGTTTAAAAATGTACAAAGAGTGAATATGTGAAGTGAGAACCTGTTTAACTTGTTTTCAAATGCAAGGTGCCAAGTGGAATGACGCAATTTTCATATCTATCACCACCTACCCTCTTGGACAACCCAAAGCTTCATTAG
The DNA here is from genome assembly GCA_007258455.2 of Sequoia sempervirens. Lineage (NCBI taxonomy): Eukaryota > Viridiplantae > Streptophyta > Pinopsida > Cupressales > Cupressaceae > Sequoia > Sequoia sempervirens. The sequence continues at coordinate 8,872 of VDFB02132343.1, forward strand.
TGACATGATTTGGCCCTGCAACTGCCATATTAGATCTGATGGCATCTAAAAATCATTCTTTATGTAGATTAGTGTGGATTCAAAGGAAAATAAGGGTGGTTAACCCATACTTCAATAATTATTGCAGAACTTGATGATTGATATGCAATCTTCAGGCCACTAATTTAGTAGATCTCTTAGATGATTTTTTGGTCCTTGCACTCAACTCCATGAACCATCAAATGCTTGGAAGTATGGCAGCGACATAGAGGATGTATTTTCCACATTTCTGGATGATTAGATCAGATTTCGAAGGGACCTTTTGCAGATTACTAGCATTTAGCCCATGTTACAATTTATTGTAGCAATTTAATATTATTGAGCCTGCAAATTCACATCTTATCCCAACCTATGTTTGCTGAAGATTTCGTGGAACTTGCTTAAGAGCACACTATTTCTACAGATTTTGTGGATCCTATATTGATTGCATCCATTCAAAAGTTGTTTCCTGCTTAAACTTGGTCACCTGAAAAGAATTCCTTAAATATATGTTCATTTGAGCATATTAGGGGTTTGGATTTTTTTGGAGAGATGAGCGTTTCCGTAGTAATGCTATGAATACATGCTTATAAATTTGATTTGTCTTCTTCATTACATTTCATGTTCTTTGAGATGAGTAAATTTTCAAGGAAAACAATAAATCTTTAGAAGTTTCAATAGCATTCTTCAAAATTTGAAATTGAAAGTTAGCATCCTTTCTCTTTCTTGAACAATCAATAACTCTAAGAAAATAAGATCTAACTGAACATGACAATGATATTAATGAGTGGCCGATGTTTGGTATTGGTCGACCCATCCATGATAATAGAGCACTCATCTCTTATCCATGCTTACCTCATTTCTTTCATCAACACACTCACCTTAGTATATTCTCTATTAAGGAGGGTGGTGCATAGCTTATGTTCTCTAGGTGGGACAAATGAGGGACCACAATTATAACATCTTTGAACGTTTGTTTAAAATAGGGAGAATGCGCCATATGAAATGGTATGGAATGAGCATAAGAAAAAAACTTAGCAATAGAAGATTGGGCCACCTCTCGTGATTGTATATCAAACAATCTTGCAACACCTGCAGTTCTTTTCTTTCTCTTGGTAGAAGTAGAACCCTCTCCCCTTTGAAATCCAACATCCACGGTTTTCATAGGCAATGACACACTAGGTTGCACACTCTCCAATGGAATTCTCTTCTTTCTTGCCTCCCCCTCCATGTGCAGCCTAGTTTACCTTGACCTTCCAATCTAGAATTATAATCTCACAACCTTTTACCCTTTGTCTCTTGCCTCTCCCTCCATATGTGACCTAGTTACCTTGGCCTTCTCAGCTAGAATTATAATCTCACAACCTTTTACTCTGTCCATCTATGCACAAAATATATAATATAAACTCTAGTGTAACAGCCCCTATAGTCTTTGTTGCACAAATGACAAAGCCATATTCTACTTCCCCTACTTCCCCTTGATTTTTTTGTCTTCATCTATTTGTTTTGCAAATTGTGAGAGTTTTTTTGGGGTTAAATGGGCCTTTTTGCATACTTCTGAGGGGTTTGGATGGGCATTCAAACAATTCAGTTGAACTTGCTGACCCTGTTACACTTTTACTCCTAGAAGAACCCTTTGTGACAGCCATACTTCAATGCCCTCTAGTTCTTTGTTGCATTTGAACTTCAATCTTTTCACTCTCACTACTCCCATTGCTGCTAATTGTTTCTTTTTGTTAAGAATTTAAAACATAGATACAAGTGCAAATGGAAGGAAAAAAAAAAAAATCTTCCGAAGTGTGGAAATTAAAAAGAACTAAAAAAATGCAAAGGAAATTGAACAAACAAATTGTAGATGGTAAACTTTACCTCAAATGTAATGGATTTGATGCCCTATTACCTTCTTTCCATTGCTGTTCTCCTCTTCTCATTGCTGTTGCTCCTCTTGTTGCTCTTCTTCACAAGTTAGAAAATGTTAAAATGAGTTTTTTGTTTTTGGTTTTTAGTTGTTTTAGTTTTAGGCATAGTTTAAAAGGGTGTGGGGCTCTTTGTGGGCTCACCTGTCCCTTTTTTTAAAATCAAAATTGTGTGTGTGTGTGTTTAAAATTGAACTCAAAAAGTGCTTGGGCCGAAGGGGGGCAGCTAGCAGTCCCTTATGTTCCCGAGGCGCCCCCAGGTCACTTTTAGATGTCTTAGGGATGTTTGCAAAAATGGGGACATAGAGGGGGCGCTTCCTACTCGTTCGCGCATCCCCAATATGACCCTTATTGGGGACATTGGCATTTAGGATAGGGGTTGTGTCCTCAGGGAGAATAGTATTCAATCAATGTTTATTGCTCAACTTGTGTGATAGCTTTTTCTTCTATGGGATGTAATTTTGGATCCAATACTCTTTTTTCTCTTCTCATTGTGCTTGCAAATAAAATGAATGTGCTTTTAGAGTGGTGAGTTAATTTAAAGTGCTTAGGTTTTAAGTTTTTCATTTGTTTTCTTTTACTTTTTTCTTTTTCTTTTCACTTGCTAGCTAAGTATACCTATCAGTATTCACTAGGTTTGGCAAGTGTGACTAGACTTGCTTGGTACTTGGGTCACAAATCTCTGGCCTCATTTCCACTTGCTCGCCTCAAGACTCACCAAGTTTTGGCGAGTCTTGCAACATTGATTTAAATGCCTCATAATTTGTAAAATGGAAAATGCTCATTAATCCATATTTCAATGATTTGTTAAATGCCAATACACAATGAAGTTATGAACATTACAAGCAATATTCAATAATCTTCATATCCTCTTCATCGAGAGCATCAAAGTCTACAGTTGGTTCAATTTTATTTGAACCACAATCAACTACAATGCTACTTCCACTAGCCATGTCATATGTAGAAGCTATACCTCATTTATAGAGATTTCAACAAGTTGTGCAACAATAGCATCTAAGTCAGCACACTCAAGAGTTAGATCTTAATTCTTTGTCACACCTTCATTGTGATCAAGTTTTAATGTGACAAGAGATGCAAATTAGAGTGTAGAAGGACCAAATCCTCAGCTTCTTTTGCACCCAATCGGCTGCATTTAACTAACTATAAAGGAGTATGTGCTTTAATTCCTCTTAGTTAAAGAAGAACTCACAACCTGTAGAAATGTTTTAACTTTGGGCAAAATAAGTTAGCTATCAGCAGAGTGCCAGGACTCTTGTAATTGATTTGATTTCTGCAGTTTTGACAAGATCTGCATTAACTTATCCATGGAAATTTTGATGCCTTAATGCAACTGATGGGTTATTAGTATTGATGGAGCAGCATCTGTTGAAAATAACTTCTTCAAAAAGCACGTTGTTTAAAATATCGTTTGAGGCTTTCAGTGTCTTGACTGGAATAATTTCTAGGGTTGAGATATGTGTTTTACAAGTTTAAGAACCCTTCTATGCAAAAAAATAATAACATTAGTTTTCAAGTTGTAGTTATTCATCTGCTACATATGGATATGATACGCTATATGATGTAGGCTTCTATTCTTTCTTTCTTTCCAGCGATCACCTATTTGTTGAATTATCACATGTTTTGTTTTGTTGTTATAAATGCATGTTAAGGATGTATCTTTTGATTATATTACATGTATTATCGTCTACTCTCATATCCTCACTCGGTAGCTTGTAGTTGACTGTATTATCATCTTGAGGATGATTCTAATTGATTCAATGATGTCCGTTCCAACTCTTTACAGATAATACTTAGAATACTCATCTCGAGTGTTTGACTACTTACAGGTTTGTCTCTATTCAGAGGCAACTTTTGCTGAGTTATTATTGAGATTGAGACCACTTAACGAAATTGGCATTAAAATTATTATAAAATTTTATATCTATTAGGCCGTTTATAGTCAACCTACCAAATTTTTTTAGAGTTTTTTTGGCAGTCATCTAATCTTCAGCTGGTTGAAATTCTCATTTCCAAGCTATGTATCATGAAAGTAAAGTTTAAATAAGTGTTCATGCATTGATGTCCTTATGTTCTTTTCTTTTATATTGATATAATGGACTGAAATCTTTTCATTTGTTGTTCTTATAATTTATTGATTATATTTTCGGCTTTCCTTTCTGAAACTCGTTCAGTCATCGTTGATTTGTTGGAGCATGTATTTAAGGAGTTTTGTTTTAAAAAATGTAGCATTAAAATTTCAGACTAGTTGTAATTTGTGGCTGGATGAAACCGATTTTTATTTTTATGTTTTCAAATTCTAAGTTTTTCGAGTAACGCAAAGTAATCAGAGGCTTTTGTGATGGATTTCCTTAATTTAGATGCACTGGCAAAATAAGCAAAGGCTCTTGTAATGGATTTCCTTAATTTAGATGCACCGGCAAAGTAAGGAAAGGCTCTTGTGATGGATTTCCTTAATTTTGATGCACTGCAGAGGGCTCTTGTGATCGATTTCTTTAATTTAGATGCACTGGCAAAGTAAGCGAAGGACCTTGTGATGGTTTCCCTTAATTTAGATGCACTGAAATAGAATTTGGTTGGCCTACATTAGATATTATAATAAGAATCAAAGAACAAAGAGGCAACCCATATATACAATCGTCCAAGCAAGGACATGTATGTCAAACATGGATTCGATATGAAGGGGCACACATACCACTTAATTCAGAGACAAAACTTGCCTTGAAATTTAGAGTTACAAAAGCTAGCTGAGTGAAACTGCCAGCCATTTGAGACTAAGTTCCTCGTAATATTGGTCACATATATTTTAATTTTCCCATCGGACGCACCTATCATTAGTTGAACCAGTTGCGAGCAATTCAGGGTTTTAAAACTAACACCCTCCCGTGCAAGACTTCCAACTAAGTGTATCATTAGAGGTCGTATTAGTTTCCCTTGATCAACTTACCTCATGTCATCTTTAAGACGGCAGCGGCTATCCGGCATGGGGGATGAACCCATACCCGTAGAATGTATAGGTCTATGCTAACCTTTCAAACCTTTGTATTAAAGCCTTCCCACGCATTACATTTGCTATGGAACTGATTATTATATTGTACAGGATCGTGTACTGCAACTTCTTGTTCTGTGGAACACTCTCTGAATTGGAAATTTGCACAAGGTTTAAGGTTTTGCATATATTTATGTGAATTATTAATTATAATAATTTTAAAGTTTTATAGTTATAATATAATTTAATTGATATAATATATCATCATAGATAACTTAAATATATATTTTAAAAATGTTGTATCAATATTGAATCAATTTTTTTTTAATTATCTTATTTATTTAAGAATTCTTCTGATTTATTCTATTTTATTTATTTAGAAATTTTTTTATAATAATTTTATTTGTTTTACTTCAAAATTATTTAAGAATTATTCTATCTTTATCTATTTAAACAGTTATTTTAAAATTAAAGTTTGTTTTCATTTTAAATTCTTAATATAGATTCAATATGGAGTTATTTTATTTACTTGAGATTTATTTTATTTTACTTTATTATAAGGAGGCATAAATTCTAATTTTTAGATAAGAATTATTCTATTTGATCACATTGCAAATTTTATTTTTTCTTTTGAAAAAATCACCATTCATTATTTTGGTAATTCTAACTTCTTAAAAGGATGCTTCACCAAACAACAAAGTCTCATCAACAAATTGTCGACTGGTTAAGGGATCTAGACCCAAAAGTAATATTCATGCCTTTAACATCACATTGAACCCTAGTACAAATTGTAGATCTAACCAAAGCTTCAATGATCTAGATCCTTTGACTTGTGTGTGTGTGTTGTGGTAAATATCACAAATGATTGAAAATGCATAATTTTGTGGACAAAGATTCTTCACCCCTTAGAAATAAAATGTGTTAGTGTTTTTTACCTTTTTTTGATATATATTTTTGTATATCTAGCATTTATTTCTTGTGAATTAATTGCATAAAATAAATGCCTTAAAATAATGAGACATAATAACACATTACAAAAATGCATGTCAAGTTAGCTCTCAATGGTTAGTTGAAAGTAGGAACTTTAGAGTTTGAATTTTTTGGGTTCAATCTTAAGGCACTTGGGATCAATCTTGAGGCACTTAGTCTCGACCCAAGTTAGAGAAGTATTGGGTGCAAAGAAGGGATTGAATGTGGATATGAGTGCAAATGTAGGTTAATAAATGATTTGTAAATGGTGAATATATGGGATGTGCATAAATAATCGATGAGATAAGGTGGGTCTAGATAAGAATTAAGGAGATAGGGAAAGGTACTAGGTTACGAGCCAAACTTAGCACAAGAGTATGCCACTTGTTGATATGTAATTGTATTAAAATGTTTATCAACATGAGGCCAAAACTAAATGAGAATTAATATAGGTGTGCAAAATTCTCATTATAGTTTTCCCCCACTTTGAGGTGCATGCGAATTTAATATGAGCATTCATTTCATTGTCATCTACGCATTAAAAGTAAATATTTAGACATTTCAAACAGATGTTTGGTCCATCTAAAGTAATGGACCATTCTTTGATTCTTCTTGTGTTACTCTCCTTAGCATGAGTACTTAATAAGAACCCACAAAATAGAGAAAGGATATGCATTGAGCAACTTTTTTTTTGACTTAATTGAAATAGGCGTAAATAACAAGTTGCTTTTGATGTCCATGAAAAGTGAAAAGTAGAGAAATAGAGAAAGGTTTTCAGAAATTCTTCGTGCATGAAAAGCAAAAATATTTTTCTCTATTACAACCATGGCTCATTTGATATACACATGGGACTCAAAGCTAAAGGAAACCATGTGCACCACTCTAGTTTTAGCTACACTATATTTTCCAATACCTTTATTGTGGAATGTGATGCTTTAGGTATGACATTTGAGTGGTACTAATGCAAGAGGGAAGATGCCTTGGGTTTGAGTCATCAACTCAAATGTAATAATTTGTTGGAGCTAGTTTATGAGAAGGAAATGATGGCTATCCTTCGTGTAGTCAAACAATGTAAATTGTATCTATTAGAGAGACACTTTAAGGTAAAGATAGATCATGACAACCTCAAATACTTGTTGGAATAATAATTGTCATATGAAGACAACAAAAATGGACCATGAAGATGTTGAATATGTCTATCGTATACAAGAAAGGAAAGGAAAATGTTGTGGTTGATGCTTTTTATAAAGTTATGAATTTGTAAAATCACCATTGTGTTCCATTTCCATATTGCATGTAGATTGGGTAGATGAGGCACAAGAAGAATGCGAGGATATAGATGCATGAAATCTCATTTAGAAACTCCAACAAGATTCAAGCGTGCTAGAAAAAAAATGTGTTGAAAGGGGAGGCTTTATGATGCAAGGACATGTACCTATGTAAGAATTCAATTGCTAAGCTTAAGATTCTAGTAAAGATCCATACTTTTCTAGTAGGTGGGCATTTAGGCTTCTTAAAGGTGTATCATAAAGTCAAGTAGGATTTCTTTTGGAAAGAAATCAAAGGGGATGCCCAAAAAATTGTGGCAAAATGCATGATATGCCAATAAAGCAAGGGGAAGATAGTTAAGACTGCAATTCTTCTACAACCTTTATCTATTCCAAACCAGAGGTGGGAGGAGGTGTCAATGGATTTCATAAAATGATTTTCTTGAGAAAAAAATGTCATTGTGATTGTAGTGGATATATTCACCAAATATGCACATTTTTGTGCTTTGTCGCACCCATTTTTAGTAAGTACCATTGCCACATTTTTTATGGACACCATTCAAAAGTTATAGGAACCCCCAAAAATGTAGCAAGTGATTGTGATCTTATATTTGCAAGTGAATTTTAAATTGATTTATTCTCATGTTTGGGCACTGAACTCACAAATAGCTCATCATATCCCCAATCAAATGGACAAATCAAGGTGGTTAACAAGTGCTTGTAGTGTTGTCTTTGTTGTTTTGCTTTAGGTAAACAAGAAAGATGGGTACATTTTTTGCCACAAGTAGAATTGTGATATAAGACTTCTTCCTACACTTTGTTCACAATGTCTATTTTTGGCACTACATAGATGCAATTTGCCTCCCATCACCTCTTTTCTAAGGGTAAACCCAATGGTTAGAGTAATATAACACATGTAACATTATCAAAAGTTACTATCTAGTCTTAGTGAGAACTTAGCAATGACACAAAATAGAATGATGTAACAAGTTGATTAGCATTGTTTGTGAGAAATTTTGAAGTTGTATATTAGATCTTTGTGCAATTACAATCATACAAGTAGATGTCACTATAATAATATAAGAATGATAACCTTTTTCCCAAGTATTATGGCCCTTATCAAGTTTTATAGAAGATTGACAATGTAGCATACAAATTAGAGTTACTTAACAAAAATAATATGGTCTTCCATATTTACTGTGCGATGGTCATTGGACAAATAATTTCAATACCAGAACTTGACGAGGATAGAATAATTTTGTAACTTTGAGGGAATCATTCATACACACATTAAGATGCTATGAATGATGATGATTATAGAGTATTTGATCAAGTGGAAGAATTTGTCTAATGAAGATGCAACACTGGAAAAAAACTTCTCGCATAAACATCCAAGAATCATTAACATTGAGGACAATCTTGGTTTGAAGGGGAGTGGCATGCTTTGTGCTTAGTCCACAACATTCATGGGGATGTGTAATCAGCTTGAGGCTAGCATAATCTTTAATTAAGTTATATGGTAATTTCTATATCTAACACAGTTAGGTTTATTTGGGTGGTTTCTGTTGGTGTGAATAAATGTCTTGTACCTAGTTAATTCACTCACTAGGGACTTGGGGGACATATTCACATGTTAAGCTTACTTAGGATTATAAGATCCATTCTAGAAGTCTTAGTTGTCATATCTAGACTATCTTATTCTAGGTAGTTATAAGTTAGTTGTCTCGTGTGATAGGATTAAGACTCTTGTCATGATCTTGTCTAATCCCATTTCTCACCTTGCCTATATAAGCAAAGCATCTCATGTACATTTGTATATTCAACCATATTCAATATTGCATTGTTGAAGCAAATATTCTTGCCATTTTCTCTCTTGTGGAAGATATTTTGGTCTAGCAATTGTTCCTAGGGATGTTGAGGAGTCACCATTAACTCCTACATGGTATTAGAGCTCTATTGTTGTAAATCCCTTCCCAAACCTGCGCTGGGTCCATTTTGGGGTTTCAAGGACCTCATGGTTGAATCCAAGGCGTCAAAGAAAGTCTAGTTTGTCTTTCGTTTCGTCAAATTTGGTTATGTTTTGCCTAATATATGAAGGTTTCAATTTGAGTGTTTCAGTTGCAAGATCTAGAGATAGCTGAAATTTTGGGGCACTTTGAGCCCAAATTGACTTCACCATTGTGATCATAAGGTTCGAGAGACAAATTTTGATGTAAAATTCGACTTTGGGTTTAGGTATTTTTGAGGCAATTTTTTTTTGCTAGGCAAGTGTACGACCTCGCAGGTGGTACGATATTTTATTATTTTTCACAGAAAAAATTTATTAAAAAATATTCTAAAGGCTTTTATAAAGTTTCTAGGCTAAAATATTTAAAGTTTTAGGCAAATTCATTATTGTGGGGTTTTAAAAATATTTGTGGTGGATTTTTTTTTTTTTTTTCGCATACATTAGGTCATATCGATGACTGCAGTTGTCACATCTAGCAGATTTTTTTAATAAAAAAAAATTAATTTAATAATCCGTTTGATTTTCTTGTTGGGCTCCTAGTCGCGATTGGTAATCCCCCATGGTCCCGTGACCACCATCGGGGCTAAGCCCAATCGGTAGTGTGGGGATCACACCGCCTTGACCACAGCTAGGGCGCCGCCCTGTTGTCGCTTAGGCAACAATTTTATTTTTGAATTTTCTGCGCCCTAGGTTGTATGAATGATCAAGAGCCAATCGATATGGGGCAAATATTTGCGCCAATTTAGCTTTCAAGGTGCCCGATTTTGCCCCCAAAGCCCTAAAATAAGTTGTTTTTTCAAATTGTAATAAATTTTGATCCAAGAGGCCAATTTTTTGAAACAAAATATCGTTGGAAAGCAGATTCTCTAAATTTTTCAATGGTGCAAGTGTTTTGCAAAAAAATTGTTCTGTGCCATTTTTTAGGGTTGAAGTTAGATCTTTCTTTTCAACCTTCGAGCTCATTAGTTTTTTCTTTGAACTCTATTTTTCCCAATTCTTGTTGCATCAAGAAGGTATTCAGGAGCACTATAGTTCTATACATGCACTTTTTGCATATTTGTTTCCAGAATTTTAGAATTTCAATTTAAAGCCGATTTGGTACTTTTGGATACATTGTTGTAAATTTGCAAAAAAAAAATGTTAATTTGTTTGGGACAAATGGGTTAATTGCTTGTATTGTGAAGGGAAATTTGTTGCTACTCTATTGTAATTTTTGATTTTGTCATGGATTTTCCAAAAGTTGTCTTCCAACTCCATATAACTATCATGAATGGAGATCACAAATGACATTTTTATTGTTAAAATTGAAGTTGCAAAGAATCACATTTGGCCAAGATCCAGAACTCGTGTGAGCTACAAAAAACAAAGAAAGTGGTTTGATAGAAGGGATGAAGCACTTGGTACTCTTCTTTTGTTCATTTCTCCAAATCTTAGATATCATGTTGCATCTTGTACACATCCTAATGAAATTTGGACTACTTTAGAGGGTCTCTTTGGTAAGCCAAATAAAATGAGGAAATTTATGTTGGAGAATGAACTAATGAGTCTAAATCCTTCAGATTCTGACAATATCCAAGACTTCTTTAAGCTCAATTCTCTTAGATTGCATTTATCTAATTGTGGGGTCACAAAAGAAGATGAACAATTGATTCTTTCTATTCTTGCTAAGCCTGGTCTTGATCATTCAGTGTTTGTTTCCACATTCTATGCTACAATGGATGCCCTTAGCAATGCATACAAAATGCCTTCTCTTGATGAATTTGCAGGTCAACTCACAAGGGAACAAACAAAGTTGGCACACATGGGCACATTGAAGTCTTCCAAATCTCATGCTCTTCTTGCAAAGGATCCAAAGGCTTTAGGTGGCAAAGGTAAGAAGTAGAATAAGGACCCCAAGTCTAATGAGCAAGGTAAAGATTCACCTTCACATAACACTCGTGAGTCCACTCCATCTTCTAAAGAGGAATCATCTAAAAAGAAGTTCAAATGTACCTATTGTAAAAGGTTAGGACATGATGAGCATAGATGCTATGAAAAGAAGATTGATGAACTCACACACCTTCAAAAGAAAAACATATAACTACCCTCATTAGTGTCTTCTTCTTCTTCAACATCTCAATCAGTAGCAACTTCATCATCACAGTAAGGGAATACAAGATCTACAACTGGTTTGAACAAAACGAAAGGAAAAGCTCTCTTGGCTTCTATAAGTCTTGAATCTAATAGATGGCTTCTTGATTTAAGGGCATCTCATCATATGTCATCATCTATGGGAATGTTCTCTTCTTTTGAGCCTTGTAATTCACCTCATATTTTGATGGGTAACAACACATATATAAAGGTAAGTGGGAAGGGTTCTATTGACACGGGAGAGGGCACTTTTAATCACATACTTTGTGTTCCTTCTTTGCCCACTAATCTCCTTTATGTTTATCAAATTACCCATGGTGGTCAAGGTAAAACAATTGACTTCACTCCTGATAGTGTACATAAGGGACTTGGAGACTAGAGATATCATTGCTATTGGAGTGGTTGATCATTCATCTCATTTGTATTCCTTTTCTCTTTTTGCTTTAATTGATGATAATGTTCCTTTGACTACATATCACACTCATTCATCAAGTGTGAATCATGTTTGTGAGGAGAAGTTTGGTAATCTAAACCTTGGTATTCTAAAGATTAGTGCTGAGCTTCCTACTCCTCCACCTCCTGCTTGTTCAACTAGCAGTGCTTCTATTCAACAGGATGATAATAGCTTTTTAGAGCTTGCTTTGTGGGATGAATATTTGACATGTATTTCTAACTTGTTTGTGGAGTCTCATACTAAAGATTTGGAGGACACACTTGAGGGGGTTTCTCTCCTCTTTGATGATAGTTTTAACACAATCGTTATTCCATCTTCTTTGTTTTTGGAGATTGATATTCATGAGTTTCCACATTCACTTGATATGTCATGTTTCTTGGTTGAATTTGACCATGATTATGTTGCAGCTTATTCAAGCTTGGAGACTCCTAATTAGTTTTCAAAGGCATACATGTTGAGACTTCATCCTACCTCATTTCAATTGAACATGGAGTGACTTCTTCATCGGCCTATGGATTTGTGTCTTCGTAAGGGAAGATGTTGCTTGCAGACATTGGGTCATCTTTTGTTTTTAGGCATTCTTCATCAGCATTGAAGCTTCTTCATTGTGGGGGGGATATGTTGTCTATGTTTCCCTCTTATGAGAGGGGGGGGGAGAGGGGTCATTGATTGTATATACATGATGGATGTAGTCCTTGGGGGGGTATCATTGAGCCCTTCATCCTTCATCTTTCTTTGTTTTGTTTTCTCTCTTTTGGAGAGGAGTTTTGTCCTATTGGGATTTCTCCTTTTCTTTGTTTGTGAGAGACTGCATTTATTGTATATGCATATGTACATGGGTACCTAACATGGCCTTGTAGTCAGACCCATAATCTTCATAGTCTCTTTGCATAGTTTGCATAATAATCTTCTCCCTAAGTTGCACTTAAGGGGGAGTGTTGGTGTGAATAAATGTCTTGTACCTAGTTAATTCACTCACTAAGGACTTAGAGGACATGTTCACATATATTTACTTGAGATTATAAGATTCCTTCTAGAAGTCTTAGTTGTCATATCTAGATTTTATCTTATCTTAGGTAGTTATAAGTTGTCTCATGTGATAGAATTAAGACACTTTTAATGATATTTTCTAATCCTATTTCTCACCTTGCCTTTGTAAGCAAGACATTTCATGTACATTTGCATATTCAATTATATTTAATATTGCATTGTTGAAGCAAGTATTCTTGCCATTTTCTCTCTCGTGGAAGATATTTTGGTTTAGCAACTATTCTTGAGGGTGTTGAGGAGTCACCATTAACTCCTACAATTTCCATGACATACATATGGTATATGGAGGTAGTGGTTAGTTTATTATCATCATATTGCAAATTTTATTTTTATTGAAGAGTTTTGGAGGTTTTCCCCTCTAAGTGGTCTAATATTCTCTAAATGGTCTATTATTATCAAGTATTTATAACATATCTTCTATTATATTATTCTCTTGTGTAAGTAATTTTATTATAATTGCCACTCAATCTTCTATTATAGAGCTAATTATTCTCTCTCCTCATTAATGGTTATTTATGATGTGATCATGCTTACTATTTGGCATTGTCTAATTGATCCATTCCATTCTCCTTCATTTACACTCCACATTGTATCGTTAAATTAATTTGTACTTAATCATGTATTAATTAACCTATTTTTTTACAAATATTCCTCTAAAGAAATATTAGACTAAAAAGTACTTATATTGATGAATTTATGCATGTGTGCAAATGCCCAAATTTCCACTAAAGAAATATGATGCTAAAATAATATTTTATGTTTATAGGAATGGGTGTGGGTGGATGTGGATGTTGGTATCACACGCCCAACCTTGACTCAGACTCGAGGCTTCTATTTTATTTTTTAGCTTGTCTTTTTTTGAAGTTCTCTAGTTGTTTCCTTTTAGCGTGTCCATTTTCCTAATTAGTATGTATTGGTTTCCTTTGAATACCCCAAATTTTCTTGTTGGTTTAACACGTGTGTGGCCTCAAGTTAAATAAGTTTCATGTATTAGTAAAGTTAGGTTTATCTTATTTTATTTTGTTTGGAGATTTTATATGGGTGTAGGTTTCTTATCCTCATTTAAAATCAATTTAGTCCTCAATTCATGAACACCTTAAATTTGGTTGATAAAACAGAGCAAAGGATGAGGTGTTGATGGTGAATCATCTAGGAGAGGGGCCAATAGTTGTGCAGGGTCCAATTGTTGGTATAACACTTGTGCTTATAATACTTGGTCTTACCACATATTTGCACTATATATTGTAAATAGTCCACATGTAAATAGAAAAATAACTAAATGTTGGTCAAAATGGACCCATACTTGAACACATGATTACCTATGAATGTTATATTACAAAAGCATCAATACATTCACAAAGAAGTGAAATAAATATTTTTTTGTCTAAAATAAAATATCATAACTATCCACTATAAGTGTGTCATTTATAAAATAAAATGCTCATTTAATAAAATAAGACACTTATTTAAACAAGTATTGTTATCATAGTGAAACAATATTGTTCTTATGTGTACAACTATTGGGGTAGCAATGTACAAGCATTGAAGTATTTCATATTAATAGTTTGTCCTATCAGAAATGTAAAAGGTGAGCACAATAAATACCGTGTATTTTCCCATTAAATGTGAAGGATTTTCAAGAAGTTTTAGTGTTCAACTATTGGTCCATTTTTGTTTGATATAAGTTGTAATTTAAATAATTGTGTTGTTTTTATAACAACAAATAGTTTTTTGTGTTCAACTATTGGTCCATTTGTGTTAAATATAAAAGCTAGAGATAACAAAAAATTATGGTTACCAATAGGTATTTGGTCCATTTAAGTTGGATACAAGTTTTATTTTAAATAAAAATATGATATTCTACAAGCAACAAATGATATTTTTTTGTTCAACTACTAGGGGTACTATGATTAAGTTTTAGTCGAATCTTTAAAAATTCAAAATTTGGACACTTTTCAATAGATGTGCTGATGTGGCAAATTGCATGATGAGTCACACCTCCAAACCTTAGTTATAGATAGATAAGAGGGCAATCTACATTTCAAAAACCAAAAGGTACTATGATATTCCAAGCAATCACTACATGCTAACAAAGTTAGCCTGCACGACTACTGACCCCTCTCCCCTATTGGCTCTAGTTTTTGCTTATCCCAAATTGTGTGCTCGGATCCCGAGTTTAGTGGGAATCTCTTTTGAGGCAGTAGACTTTCCTATGCGATCAAAGAAAGAATCCTATATGTTGATCTTGGAGACACCATAACTGAACCAAAGCTTCCTAAATGGATAAAACAAAAAGCAAAACCTAATCTATTCTATTCTTCTGAATATGTATCAATTGGGCAACAATAATTCTCAACTAATTGACAATCACATATTCAAAGGTGGGGTGGGGGGTAGGCTATAAAAGTGCATAAAATTGAAGGTAGAGGGGGATAATTTTGTAGAAATATTGACAATTGTTATGTTCTTCAAATGTATCTAGTTATTGATAGGAATTTCTAAATCTTCAGATCTATACAATACAACAAATCTTTTGGGAATTTGAGGGGTAATAAAATTATTGTATGTATTATTTTATTTTTGATTAAATTTTAAATATTATATATATATATATATATATATATATATATATATATATAGTTATTAATAATTAAGATATTGTATATGATAATTATTTTAAAGGCTTGTATTAATTATGTTGGGGAATTGTGCAAGGTTTGATCATGTATTCATGGTAGTAACAATCAAATATCTTTTATGTTAAGTTTTTTAAAAGCTTGCACCAACTTGTAAGTAGGGTCAAAATGTACATCTAATGATATTTTGGTGGTCTAGTGCTTGACTCTCATGGCATGCTCATTTCTTCTCACAATCTTTTTCACTTTAATGGAAGCCTCCTAAAATTCTCATACTCTTCAAGTATTTTTTTCTTATTTTTCATCCTTTTAGCCTACTATACTTTTTCATCATCTAAAAGTTTTTGATGCTTTCCTTAAGCTATAGAGCTATGATAATCCATGTTAAGTTGTAGGGTCACCTAGTTGACCAACACTGGTAAGAGGCGATCCATACCTCAACATAGGTGATCCTATCATCTTTTGGTGGGTTTTAAGTCCTTTGGATTTGCTTTATTTCTCCATTTTCCTTCCCCAAACTCACCTTTTTCAGTAGGAGATAAAATGTTTATCTTCTTTCTTTCTTGCTTTAAATTTGAGCTTTATTTCCCTCTATTGGCACCCAATTTGAAAGTGTCCAAATTGCTTGAGTCTAGGTCCCCTTTGTGTATTTGGCCTTGTTTTAGCCCATTATTTATGACTAACTTGAGAACTCTTCAAATATGATCTCTTGGTCAAAATCACCTACATATTGTTCTTCCCCATACCTCAAGTTCATATCATGTGTTAGAAGTAACAGGAAAAGAAAATCCTTAGTTCATGAGTGTTTTGCTCATTTCTTTTTCCTTTCATAGTGTTGTGGATTTTGCGTGTGAAATCAAATATTTTATGCTAGACCATTATCCACTTCCTATGTCAAGTCCCACAAATATTTTGTATGACCTTTTGCGCCCCTCATTCCTTCTATTTTCGTTTGCCTCATGCCATTTGTGGAATCTTAATGTGGATCTAAACATTCCTTCCACCTCTTGTTCCCCTATCCACTTTTGTATAATTTTTTCCAATCTTATGTTTTCTCTTTTTGTGAACTTTTGGGGTCCATGAAGACATTCCCCCATCTCCTTTCCTCACTCTTGGTCTTTCTCCACTGCCAATCCCTGCACATATTTAATCATTCATTCTCTTTATCCTTGTGGAGTTTTAATGTGGATCTAGACAATTGTTTCCATCCACTTTTGCAAGCTTTTCTTGCACTTCATTATTTCTTGTAGAACTCTTTCCAATCTCCATACATCTGGGCCTCCATCCCTAATGCCCACTGGTCCCACCCTTTGCCATAAAGTCTCCAAGCACCCATTTCGACCATCTTTGGAGTTACATTGGACTTCTAGTCTTCCCCCAAATGTCTAGATTTGTGTCCACATTCACAATGGATTCTTTTAAAGGTCTTCTAGGTTTTTGTCCATTTGTTTCCTCTTGTGTGGAAGTTGACATGACTTTCAAACCAGTGTGGAAGTTGACATGAATTCTCTACTCCATCCACTTCCCATATCTGTTCCTAACCCAAAACCTCCCATCACCCAACACATTTAAAACAACTTAAGATAAGCTTTATTTCATATTGTGTTTTAGTTTCATTCACATCCATGTCTAAATTTGCACAATAACATTAAGGGTTATCACAACAACATTATTAGATACTTCACATGCTAGTTCATCTACTTTATGAAGGTGCAAAATTTGATAGTCTAGCCAACATATAGACACTTAGTCACAAATAAATAGGGGTGTACCATTCATTGGGTATGCATCTTGCAAAATTTTTTAAAGGATAAAATTATAACATTACTAGAAATTTGACCTCTTTTTGAGCCATATCCATAGTGGTATGATGCATAAAAGTTTTTTCAATTCAATTGGGTACACAGACATGATACCAATTGATGCATCTGCCCATGTCATGAGATTCAGGATCACATCGACGATTGAAAGAAGCAAAACTCTAACAAATCTATGGCTAAGCCTAATAGTGAGCTATAGATATACGCAGATCCATTTCATTCTCATTCTTGTAACTTGGTTACTCTATCTTCCACTTCTTTCGATCTAGTCCCATATGAGTATGTGAACATGGTCTCGTTCACTCATATGCCTCCTACAGAGAATGTGAATGTTGTTCCTTAAATAGCCTTCACCTCACATGATTTTCATTTAAGCAAGGAGCTTTCTCCATTATATGTTCCCACCCATATTAATGGTAACTGGTGTTATGGCTGATCTGTCGATCTAAGTGAATGCCATCACGAAGGAGGCCTTGTTCATTAACAATCTTCATAAGGAGAAGAACAATGAGTCGCAGGTCACTGTTCACACTCATGAAATATTTTCTATTGCCCGTATGGGTAATATCTCTTTGTCGGTCCTTGTAGGACCCAAGGCTTTGGATGTCTCATTTGTAGTGATTATCAAGTTTGACCTATTCAGGGAAAATCTAGGCATTCTATGGCTAGCTTCCATGAATGCGGTCACCTCTGTTGTCCATAAAGATTTGAAATTCCCCCACGAGGGTACAATGCATGTTATTAAATACATTGGGTATAGGCCATTGGTATCACATGGGGCCTTTTCTTTGGATGAATTTTTTCCTACCCCTATATGACCCCTCCCTCCCAGGGGGATCTCTTGTATCATGCTTACTATAGGTATAAGATTAGGGGCTCGGTGCCAAAAGGTGATTTTCCTCCATCACCTTATGTTGTGTCTTTGAAGGCTTGCTTGCGTGCACCGTAGCAAGCTTCGTCCTCCTCTCCTGCAAAGGGGAAGGACAAGCCTACTCTTTCCCTTGATCCTTCCCCTTCTAGTTCTTCCGCACCTATTGCTTCTGCTTCTCAACCTTTGGTGGTGTCATTCATTCCTACTCTTGTGCCTGCCACAGGAAAGGGAAAGGTCCCTATGTTGTGGAAGTCAAGGCCTTAGGTCTTTAGCTTCCTGTTCTTCCCATTGTGCCCCAAACCACCCTGTATGGGAAGGGGAAGTCTTTTTGTGGGTTTCCTCCTACGTCTCGACCTCTATGACCTCTACCTATTCTTTCACCTCCTTCTTGGGTGGGACCTGGAAAGAGGCTTGCTAGCAAGATGCCTCGCTCTATTTCCACTTCCGAGTCTGTTGCTCCTCCTACTCTTCCTAAGGAATCTCACCTTCCATCGAAAATAGTTGCAGAGGTCCCTTCTGTGGTAGAAGGATCCCTTGGCCCCTTCTCAGGTCATTCCTCTGAGTTCCCATACTCGACGTAATCAGCTTGTGCGTGAACATAAGCACTGATGAAAGGCTCTGGACAAGGAGCACACAACTTTGCAATAGAGTGTACGGGAGTATGTTCTTGTTTCCGTTTGTGCTTCTTCTACGGTTGCTTCTTTTTCTTCTCTATCTTTCGCTTCAGTTCCCATCACCTTTGTGCTTCTTTTGCCTTCATGGGTGGATCTCAATGAACCTCACCCCAAAAAGGTGTAGGTGTTCATTGCTCTTTTGACGAAGCCTCCGCTTTTCTTCCTAATATTCCTTTATTTTTGCAGCCCTTAGACATGCCTCATACAAAAGTTGTATCATTTGTGGCTACTATTGTTTCTTCCTCCACTTATGCTTCCTTTGTGGGAATTCAACATCCTCCACTGAAGCGCAAGTTAGAGGATGACCTCACCTCGAGATGGTCATAAAGAAGGTTCATATTCTCTGGAGTCTGGTTCTGTTTTGGCTCAGAGGTAGTCCTCGTGTCCTCAAAGTTTGTCATTTCCCTTTTTTATAAGGTTTCTAGTGACTCTTGGATGTCTTGTCCTCCTCCCACTCTATTGACACATGGCACTCTTGAGAAGTGCATGTTCAACTCGGTGGAGGATATCTCGACTTTATCTTCGATTTTGCAAAAATTGATGACCTTTACCTCACAAGAACTCAATGAAGAAGACCTCAAGGGCCTTCTTCCTTGGCTCTTGTTGCTGTTAGTGTTTGGTAGCTTCGAGAGATATTTTCTCCTTAGTTTATTCTTGTACAAGGCAGGTCGACCTTCATATCTTAAATGATATTTTTTCTATTTCTCTAGGGGCCGACCTAGAGAAGAGGTTGCCTAATTTGTATTTAAGGAAGGTGAAGACTTGTCATTTGATCATCACAATCATTCACTCCAATTTCTCATTCTTGGCAGCAGTTCACACTTCTTTAGCAATAGATCTAATTATTTGTAGAAGACTTATTATTTGCTAAGGAGAAGCAACATACACTTTTTGGATAAGTCTTGGCCAAATTTAAAGGGCCTAATTTGTAAGCAGATTTTTGCTCTTATTATTCTGATATATAAGAAGAGATTTTTTTTAGATTTTTCTCCCTCGAGTAGGAGGGTTTTCCCAAGGTATCTGCTATGTTCATTGTTCTATGTGTTGTATTTCTGCTTATTTCATTTCTGATCTAAAAACTAACATGGTATCAGAGCAGGTTCAAGGAAATCCAATTAGACTTGTTTAAGCAACATTGTAGGTTGAGAGGAATTCAATGAATTACTGGCTTTTTTTTTTACATTTCGGGGTTTGTTGAGAATATATTAAATGATATTAGTTGCAGTCAATTTCTAAGAAGGTAGTGATTGAAGATGTAATCCAATTCAGATCTAAAGCAGACTTTAGATGCAAATCTAAAGTGAATCTTTGAACAAATTGAAGGAGAATCAATGCTACATATGAGAAGATCTAAAGGAAAGATAAGAGCAGACCTGAAGAGGATTTAAGTGTAGCATTTAAGGAGAATATGATTTCACAAGATAAGTTCTATTATGCATCATTTATTTAATTATTCTATCTAATGATATTTGCTAGATGTCTACATGCTTCATTTGCATCGAGGTTGTTTTAATTTTATGAACTATTATTACTCTCTCTAAAATGCTTCCAGGATGGATTGAGGAGAAAAAAGGATGATGAGAGATTGCATTAGGAAGGAAGAGCTTGATGCATGCTGTGAAGAAGTCATGCAGGCTGAAGAAATGAGCAAACATGGAGACATAGCTTGCAATCTTGAGACTGAGCTGGTGGTGCATAACTCTCATGATTCTTCACTCGAGGGCACAAGGTTTGGTCAGCCTTGGATGGAGAATTTGTGATTAGTTTCTTCAAAGAGGAGGAAATAACATTCAGAGGGAGTCTAACAAACCAATAGAGGCAACCTTGGACGAGGAGGTCAGAAGGCCAATGTGGGTACTTGGAGCTTCAGAGGGAGTCATATCATCATGAAGATTTGTTGTAATTTATATTTCTCTGAGACAAAGAAATATGAGGTGAAAGCCCTTGTAATGTATATTTCTCTGAGACAGAGAAATATGAGGTGAAAGCCCTTGTAGTGTATATTTCTATGAGATGGAGAAATATGAGGTGAAAGCTCTTGTAGTGTATATTTCTTTGAGACAGAGAAATATGAGGTGAAAGCCCTTGTAGTGTATATTTATTTGAGACGGAGAAATATGAGGTGAAAGCCCTTGTAGTGTATATTTCTCTGAAACAGAGAAATATGAGGTGCAAGCCCTTGTTCATCTCTGAGACTGAGATGGGATGTCATGTTGAGAGAATCCATGATGAAATCACATTGAGAGACTCCGTGATGAACTACTTTCCACACATGGGAGTAGCCATGGTGGACGTCATGTTGAGAAACTCCGTGATGAACTCTTTTCCACACATGGGAGTAGCCATGGTGGATGTCATGTTGAGAGACTCCATGACGACGTCACGTTGAGAGACTCCGTGATGAACTCTTTTCCACAAATGGGTGTAGCCATTGTGGGTGTCATGTTGAGAGATTCCATGACGAGGATATCTAGAAAATACCTCCCTAGCTAAGAGGGAGTGTTAGTGTTTGGTAGCTTCAGGAGATATTTTCTCCTTAGTTTATTCTTGTACAAGGCAGGTTGACCTTCATATCTTAAATGGTATTTTTTCTATTTCTCTAGGGGCCGACCTAGAGAAGAGGTTGCCTAACTTGTATTTAAGGAAGGTGAAGACTTGTCATTTGATCATCACAATCATTCACTCCAATTTCTCATTCTTGGTAGTAGTTCGCACTTCTTTAGCAACATATCTGATTATTTGTAGAAGACTTATTATTTGCTAAGGAGAAGCAACATACACCTTTTGTATAAGTCTTGGCCAAATTTAAAGGGACTAATTTGTAAGCAGATTTCTATTCTTATTATTCTGATAGATAAGAAGAGATTATTTGTTGGGTTTTTCTCCCTCGAGTAGGAGGGTTTTCCCAAGGTATCTGCTGTGTTCATTGTTCTATGTTGTTGTATTTTTGCTTATTTCATTTCTGATCTAAAAATTAACAGTTGCAAGGGAGTCATAGGGTACTTCCCTTCCTATCCTGCTCCTTTGTAGGCTTGTCCTCCCTCCCCCTATAATGATCTAGATTAGGAGAAGTACGACCTACTAGTTGATGAGGTCTAGGTTGGTACCTCCCTCTACATCTATAAATTAGCTTTGTTTATGTGTGTTCCATAGTAATTGTCTTTCAATGTTTTGTGATCCTACCTTGAGGACCCTTGCTACCCTTGTAGGTACTTGGATACAGGCATGGAAATATATCGTACACTTCTATTTATGTCATCATTATTCTATGTGTCATACTTTTTCTTTTCCATATTGGGGTCGATGCAAATCATTGGGGGCATTTAGGCCTTCTTCTACGTTAACCCACTTTTTATTTTTAATTTCTCTTCATGTTCTCTTCGTTACTCTTAGAAATTTGGGGATTGATGATAGTTCATACTTATACTATATTAGCTATCTATTTATATCTATGGACAATCTTGACCTTGAATTATTAGATCCGCTTGTCTCTTGATTTCTTTGTCTCTAATTGTCTACTTCTTGATGTTGTGGTTCTTATGTGTTGTCCCTCACGCCTGTGACAACATACCATGAATATATCTTCCCATTTGTTTCATGCCACAATGTCTCTCGTATTTCTCTTTTTCTTAGGATGACATGTGCTCCTTTGCATAACACACATCATCCTAAGGGGGGGGCTATCATACTTGTCTAATTTTCAACAAGGAGAATTCTTTGAAAATGATTTCTTGGTGTAAAATTCTTTACAATGAATTCCTTGACCAAAGAATTCCTTGCTGGAAACCTCATTTTCCAAAATGGCATATTCTTTCAACAAGAATTCCTTGGTAAAAATTTATTTCAAAAAGATCCCTTGAAAAAAGAATTTGAAAACTTTCCTTTCAAAAAGGAGAATTCTTTCCAAAGGATTCCTTGAAAAAATTTCTTTCAAAAGGATCCATTGATGACATAATCACTTTTGGAAAATCTTGTCTTTCAAAAGGAGTGTCCTTTCAAAAGGGTTCCTCGGTGTCTTGATGTCTTATGAAAAGGATCTTGGATGAAAGAACCCCTTTTTGAAAGCCTTCTTTTCAAAAGGATTCCTTGGTGTCTCATGCTTGTGGCTTGTGTCTGATATTTGACATCTTGTTTCTTGGTGTCTAGATGTCTTATATCTTGGCTTCTATCTTGGGGAAAACCTGACTAGACTTGTCTTTTTTGCAACTGTCTTGCAACGTAGTTTGCAACAACCACAAATTTGATTAGAGTGTCTTATTGTGCCTTATAATGGTGTCTATCATTTTTTTCTTTTCACCTAACTTTTTTATTTGCAACTAACATGGTTTTGGTGAGATTGCATCTTGTTTTGCAAGACCGAAGACTTGTGTCCTCCTCACATCTTGGTGAAGCTTGTTCTACATTAGGTCTATTGGATTGAAGGACTAATTCCTCTACATTTTGGTATGTTCTCTTCAATGTGTTTCTAATTTAGCTTGCACATGCTTATACACATATGCTTACTAAAGTGGGGGGAAATATAATGGTGTAAAATTGCACCCTATTGCAATTTCCCATTATATACCCCTACGTTAGCCTTATAAACCCAACAATGCAAAACCCACCACCTTTGCCTTGCTTTTCGCATATTCCTTTTATAATTTTGTGTCGGTGAAGGATTTTTTTATCATGGAAACCTATGCAATGCATAGATGTCTACACACCATGCTAGCATCCTGATGAGATTCACACATCAAGAGACATTGGAAACATTACATTTTCTACCACCCTATGAATGTAACACCTCTCTTCGAATCTTGACCGCCTGGAAATGTCTATTTGGCTCAAAATACCTTTTGAACATATCTCTTGCAATTCCATTCATTCTCTTGAGATTCTTTTAGTTCATTCTTCACTCTCTCTCAACTTGCTTCACTCTTGTTTCACACTCTACACCATTGTTGTTGTTTCTACTCCACTTTCTATTGTAGGTTTTCAAGATCTACACTATCAACATGGTTGTCTTGCTCTCATCCTTCCTCTCTCAACTTCCGCAAGCACGCAAAGGGGAGGATAACACTTATTTACTTGCATTGTCTTGTTTATAGAACAATATCTAAATTGTCTTTGTATTCTATAAATTTTACTTTCTTTATCATTTGATTTCTCTCGTTGCATATTGGCTATCTGTGGAGGTGGAAACACCAAAATGGGGGCTTGACTTAGGCAAGCTCCAAAACACAACCACAACACTTTTCTGTTGCTATGTGTGTAGGTTCGTTACATTTGTGAGGAGCTTGCAGGAGGCTAGACCTTCGGTGAGTTCGGTTTCTTCTTCATTTCCCTTGTCATTTCATTATTAGATAGTTCATCTTTTTAAGTTATAGTATTCTTCTTGTTGGTTCCTTTTATTTCATTCATTTCTTCATATTCGTTAAACTATTAGATTAGAGTTCTTGAGTTGTTAGCACGCCTATTTTCGGTTTGTGAACCCAACTCTTTGTTTGTACGAGACTCCAACGCACCTCTCAAATGACACCACACCACATTGTCACCCATCTGACATTCTAGTGTCCTCTGTCTGAGAACCAGTTAGTTCACAGTCTAAGACCTCTATGGTTTGCTCACCCATTTCCCAAAATCTTCCATTAGAAAACATAAAAATCATAGCCTAGTTTGTCCTTCCTTTTTAACCTTTTAGTGTTGAGGTAGTCTTGAGGTAGTTGAGGGAAATTCATTCCCTTTAGGCTCTTTTTTCCTAGAGACTTGGGAGTAGCAAATTCCCTCATCCTCTACACCTAGTTCAAGGATAGAAATGACCATTAGAAACACTTGATGTGATTCTTTTAAAGATTCTTGGAGTATGGGATCTCCTTGAATCCTAAAACATATATATTTGGTGTGGAATAAGGAAAGTTACTTGGACATATAGTGTCAGAGGAGAGGGCGAGGATCAATCCTAAAAGAGTTAGAGCAATTGGTCTCATCCCTCATTCCAAAATAATTAAGGTAGTACAATCAGCCTTTGGGTGGATCAAATTTGATAGGATATTTATCCCTCACATCACTAAAAAGACAAAAATCATCTCAAAAGTGCTCAAGAAAGGACAATCAACCAAGTAGGACAAGGAATCAACAAATTCCTTCATGGAAATCAACTATTCACTCAAGAAGGCACTGGTATGAGAGTATTGATTATTCAAATCTCTTTTATTTATTTTTCTTTGCTTCTTTTTATATTGTTGTTTTCGTTATTCTACTTCAAAAGATTTCCATTGAATATGAGCCACCAATTTCTTTTTTTAGAAAATCATTGAGAAATGTTGAATTGAACTACTCCATCATGGAGAGGCACACATATGCTCTTGTCAAGGTATTGAATTTTTTTAGATCCTATCTCATAAGAGCTAAAATCATTATCTATGTGTCATAAACATTGTAAGATATATTTTTGTTAAACATGAGACATCAAACATAACATGCAGATGGATCAATTAGATCTAGGAGTATGACATGAAGGTAAAGAGTACCAAGATGGTTATAGGTCAAGGTCTTTCCAAGTTGATGTTGGATACAAATTTAGATGCAACAATAAAGCATCACATAAATTTTGGTTTAACACCTCCCTATCTTTTGATGAATTATCCTTGGAACATAGTTTTCTATTTAGAGAGACTAGACTACCCGTAGAATTGAGAAATCAACAAAAATGACATTGAATTTGGTAGCTCAAAGATATGTGCTTCTCCAAAATAAATTTATGTGGATAAATCTGAATGGTTTACTCCTTAAATGTTTAGATGAAGAGTAATCCATAAAAGTCATTAAGGAATGTCACAAAGGAAATTTCATGTCAAGGACTACTACTCGTAAGATTATGAGAGTGGGATATTGGTTTCCTACATTAGTCATGGATGTGGTGGAGTTTGTAGGTGCACTCTCTTACATCTATATTAGTTGAGGCTCCATTTCAACATTGGGGTACCTATTTTATAGGGAAGAACATTCAGAAATCAAGCAACATATACAAATGTATATTGGTGGCCACAGAGTTAAACCTAAATCATAAGCTATGAATGAGAATATTAACAAAGTATTTAGAAATATACACAAGCATATAAATACATTCACCAAATAATGGATCTACACATTTAAGCTTGTTCTTCTAGGATTACAATAATATATTGCACATTTGGAATAAAAACCAAATCATTACAATATAAAACATTTTTGACCCCTTACTAGAAAGGAGAATCTTAATGGTCTAGAAACCCTTTCTTTTTTTTATTTGTAATCCATTTTTCATCCTCTTACAAACAAACATCTATGAATATATATATTAAACATCACCTTTATGTATCCTTCGGAAAAGATACATGATTTTGTCTTGAACTTCAGAGATTGACCATCCTTTCTTACATCACCATCACATGGCCTTGTACCAAGAAACATGTGGGAGTCATATTTTTTCTAGTTGTATTCATCTCAAACTCTCTAATGGTCTATTGTGTTGTTCCTAAATAAAAATAGCATTTCTATCCCTTACTTGTAGGAACTCGATGAAGAAGAGGATATCTTAATTTTAGAGTGCAATGCAAGGTCAAGACTGAAAAAATTGTGAGATGAACAATCAAGATTTGGTCATGGAGATCCTTCGGAGCTGAAAATCACCTACCTCATTAATGACATCGTGACCACCCTCATCCTCCATGATTGAATGTGCATTTTAATTCATGCTCTTAGGATTAAACAATGTCAAGTAGAATGAATATGATTAGGTAGTTGCAAGGTCAAATCTAGTCATTAATGGTGTCCTAGGAGGTTATATAGAGTGGAGGAAGAAATCTAGAAGAATTGTGAAATTTTGAAGTGGGGTTGGATGCAATTTTAATGGGAGATATAAGGTTTTAGGTCAGGATCGGATATGGGAAGTGGATGGAGTGGAGAAGGTATGAAAGTTAGGTCAACTTCCAAACGAAACGAAATGAATGAACACTGGAAGACCTTTACATGAATTCATTGCATATGTGGACACAAGATTTGGATATTTGGGGGAGGTCTAGGATTCTAATTTGACTCCATGAGATGGAAAAAACTAGGAGCAAGGAGAAATTTTGGTAGCAAGTGGGAGAATTGGACATTAGGCATGGAGTTATAGATATTTGGAGGTGGGAAAAATTTACAAGGAATAAATGGAATGTAGAAAAAAAATAGAGAAGTGGATGGGAGACAAATTTTTGGATCCACATTAAAAGTTCTTAATGATAAAGAGAACAAAGGATAAGGATTTATGCAAATTGGGAGTGGGGAAGTATTGGGAATGAGAAAAGGAGATGGAGGAATATCTTGATGGATGCTAAAATTCCACAAAGAGAGGAAATGGGAGGCTGCAAAAAAATGATGAAAAGTGGATAGGGGAATAGGAGGTAGAAGAAATGTCTTTATCCACATTGATATCGTACAAATGGGTGAGGTAAAGGGTAATTGAAGGAATGATGGGTAGAAAAGGTCATGCAAAACATTTATGCAAGATTGGACATAGAAAGTGGATAATGGATAGGCATAAAATATTCAATTCTACATCCAAAGTTTATAACACTATGAAAGCAATAGGAAATGACCAAAACACTCTCAAATTTAGGATTATGGGTGAGAACAATACTTAGTTGATTGTGAACAAGAGAGACCATTTGAATATTTCTCGAGTTTGTCTTAAATGATGGTCTAAAAAATCCCAAATGCATAAAAGGGGCTTAAACTCAAACAATTTTGGAAATTGTCAAACTGGGTGCCAAAATTGGCTCTAGTTGGAGACATGTGTCCCTTGTATGTACAACAAGAAACTAGCTAACTTCAAGATACAAACCCAAAGGAAAAGGAATCGTTGACATAGAAGAACAACAAAATAAGACAACATACAAACAAGGAAAATAAAGAAAACTATTTACATAGGCCCAAAGAGAGCCTCACCATCAAGATAAATATTGTTTCAGATGCTAATCATGAACTGATAGCTTCGTTGGTTCATAATCAAGACTCTTACGGTAGAAAGTTATTTTATCTTCAAACCTAGAGTTCTACATGAGGATAATGTCCCCAACCTAAAAATATCTTTGAACAACCTTCTTATCAAATGAATTCTTCATCTTTTTTTGATAAGGGTGTGGTTCGATGGTCAAGTCACTTGGTTGTAGTGATGGCCACCAAGGTTCAAACCCTCGCTGGGCCAAATTCCTCACAGACCTTGTGCTTTCATTGGGCCAATGTGCTCGCAGGTTTGATAGTTTCTTGTGGTTTCTTGTACCTAGTTCATAGCTCCGATCAAAAGCGTTTACCCCTAATAATATGGGTGCATTGCACCTTTTAAAAAAAAATGAATTCTTCATCTTTTGTTATCAAAACAAGTTTATTTCATGGGTAACCCTACTTGATCCTTCTAATTTGGTGAATTCATCCACTTTTAAGGAGATTGCATCACTTTCCTCTCCTTTAATTTGTTGGAGCAATTTGTATAGTGGAAATTTAAGACTAATTGGAATCTTGGCCTCAATTCCATAGACCAATTTAAAGTATTTTCCTAACAATAGCCTTCTTATAAGTTATCCTATCTACTCAAACAACAAATTTAGCTTATCATCCCATATCTTCTTGTTTGAATCTGGTGTCTTCTTGATAATTTTCATGATGCATTTGTTCCTAGATTCAACTTGCATATTTCCTTGTGGATATAAAGAGATGAATTTGTTAGAGTAATCCCACTTGAACATATGTCAATAAAATTATGGGATCTAAAATACTTGAATTGTCAATAGTTATCCTTGTAGGCACACCAAACCTCATGACAATGTTATTTAGCAGGAATCCAATCACCACTTTGGATGTAACATTTCTAGTGAAATTGCCTCCATCCATTTTTTGAAGTAGTCGGAGTTTTCCATCCAAATGACTATGAAATCCTTGTAAATATTTTGCAAGGTATTTTTTTAGATTAACATAAGAAATATATGGGCTGACTCATAGATTTATAATTTTATTCATTTTGATGTTTTGCAAATTTATTTATTTTTTTACTTGCATGTATAGAGCCTAGTTTATTATGTAGTTGAAAATGTATAGTCTTCAATGATATATTCATTAAGATATTATAAAGTGGATTTCAATTATTACATCTTTTGGTTTATGAAACTTATGGATATGTTTGCCTAGCTAGATACATATTCCCATCCACTTCTTTCTTAACCTCCCATTAACAAATACACTCAAAATAACTTAAGATAAACTTCATTTCATATTATTTTGTTTTAGTTTCATTCACCTCGATGTATGGATATGAAAAAGAACATTAAGGCTTATCACAACCACAATCTCACACACTTCATATGGTGGTTCATATGCTTCATGAAGGTGCAAAAAATTTAATTTTCAAGCCATCATGCATACACTTAGTGATAGATAAATAGGGGTGTACTATGCACTAGGTATGGTTTGCATCAAGTTTTATTTTCTCTTTTCATGGCTATATCTAATCTAACACCTTAGGGAAGAACCCTTTGCCTATTAGGGCCTAAGTTGAAGGTCTTACTCACCTTAGTAAGTTGGTCCATGGTTTCCTTGCCCGATCATAAGTGTGAAGTCTTTCACCTTGAGTTTAACACCCCTAGCGCTCAAGAAAAGCTTACCTTTAAGGATTTGGGAATCAACAACTCTCTATGCCGATACCCTCTTTGACTTGATCTTCTCTCTTCTCACTTTCTATATTAAATATCTCTCTCATTCAAAGGGAGAATAATTTTTGCATATGTAAGATTTGAGCCATTTCAAATAAGATTTTCTCCCTAGAATAGAAAAATTGGAATGTTTCCTTTGCAATTTTCCATGGAAAGATCTACATCTCTTCCCCAAACATTGGATCACCTTAGCATATTGCAAGCCTCACTAAAAAACCCCATTCAAGTTTTTTTTTTCTCTAGGAAGCTAATGCTATCTTCTTCAGCGATCCCAATCTTCCTTTTCTCTTAAGTAGAGTACCCCAAGATTGGAAGAAGAGAAGATATTATGGATACAAGATGAACCTTTTGAGGACACACTTATGATGGTTGAGCATGAATCTTCATAAGCTTCTTCCAAGGTCATTTATTTTGAAAATATAATTCTTTATGCAAAGTTTTATTTGTTAGTAATTAAATAATATGCTTTTTCCTAAGAATTGTAACACTTTTTTATTATTTCTTATTTTAGTTTAAATTCGTTATTTTTTAGTAAGGGTGAAAAATAGGCTTTGAAATGACCTAAATACCTTTATTTAAATTTATTGTTATTTTCTTAGATAGATTAGAAGTAGATTGTTTTATTTACTTTCCTTGCAAATATATCTTCATTCAAAAAAATCTATTAAAACACCAAAACACCAAAATATATATTGCATTTGAAAATTCATATAAAAGTTATGTGCAAGTAGCTAATTAATTTACATTTAAAATTGGAAAAACACAAAAAATGAAGTAGGTGAAAGATCTCTTACTTGCCTTTTAGAAAAGTGCATTTAGTTAGAATTATTTAAAACATTCATGAAAGAAAAATAGAAAAGATACAAATCCCTCCATATCATCATGAGGCATCCAATGAACATTCAAAGTAAACAAATTTTCCAATAATCACCCTTGTTCAAATTTTCTATCTCTTAGATTTTCATGCCAAATGTGTATAGGGATAAAGGAAGATTGGATTTAGTTTTGGACAAGATACAATAATGTGTCCCTTCTTAGGCATATTCAAGAAAAAAATCAACAAAAGATAAGGAAAGATTATCACATGAGAGAGAATGCCTTTTGGATAGAGGTCATTGAACTTATTAACACAAAAATGTAACAATAATATTCCAATGAGATGCATAATGCAGAAACATACTAATGGTTCAACATATAACCAAGTAAATCAACAAAATAACTCTCCACCTAGCCCTTGTTCCTTATAAAGTGAACGAGCCTAGTAGTGTGATACATATTTGAAATAACATTGTCACTCTCTAGGCTCCCCAAGTTCAAGAAGAGGGTAGTGAATTCAATTTTTGTCACTTGATTGAATTTTTGCATGAGAGTAGAAGTTATTGGATTTTATCCATTAGGCAAGGGTATAGTGAAATGTGATATTTTGAGTTCATATCATAATTTTTGAGTTGAGGTAGATTTGGACCATTGCATATTTCGTTGAATTCAACTTGAAGAGAAAATCCTTCTTGATAAAATTTTATCGTTTCCATGTTTTTTCAATCATTTTTTTCCTTCTCTTTTCATCCCATTTATTTTGGGGTACCTACAATACCCTTGAATATTTCAAGAATAAAATGGCAACAAGGACAAGGTTCCCTCTTGGAAACTAGCCTTCCATCATTTGGTTAGTATATCCTTACTGATCCTTGGCACCTATTTCAAATATGTATGATTATGATGACACTAAACTAGATAAAGGATTTGACATTAATTACATGAACAGACTACTTACAACAATCAAATATGAAGCCAATTTACTATTTTAACCAAAATTAGATCAAACTAGAACACATAGTGTGCATGTATAATAAAAAATTCACTAACAAGGTCATCTAGTAACAAACAATTGAGATAACCAACCAAATCAACAACAAGACATGTTGCTTGGAATAAGACTTAGAAGAAGCCCAAGCAACTCTAGAGTCCCTTCATATATCCTTTCAATATGAATAAAATACAACACAACAAGGAGGTCCAAAAATCTTCCTTGAAGAACTACCTGCCTATGTCAACTTCTATGCTTACAACACAATATTGACTAGGGAGAGGCATGATAGATACACTTAAACTTTCTATCACCATGTAGTGCATGAAGGACAAAAAACATCTAAAAGTGCACAAGAGAGTATTTGCAACTAAAAAAATGTGTGAAAAAATAAGACACACACGTATGAGGCAAGAATCACTTGGATTCGTTGTTGTCATGGAGGGACACTCACTTGAAAAAGGTAATATGAAAAATAACTTAAGGCACTACACAACCCCCCATGGAACTTTATAATATAATACGAGTACAAAATATGGCACAACCTTATGTGCAAATTTAAAAAAAAAACATGTACAATAGAGTGGCACTTTATCTCAATGCTTCTACGAATAAGAAAGTGCTTACAAAAGATACTCAAAATTCCCACAAAGAAAAAAACTCTATATATACATATAAATCAACCCAAATGAAGCCATTCCACACAAACAAAAGGATTCCAAGTGCTAAAATATCCAAGTAATTAATGAAAATGTTAATACACAAAAATTTAAATAAAATATACCTAGTGTCAAATTTGGAAAAAGTACATGAGTATCTCTCAAGAGATTTGAAAGACCTTTCCAACACCACAAGAATCACAAAAAATAGAGGAATTGAGAAAAAGTTATGGGATCGAGAGCTAAAAATGTGCATCTAACTTTAACAGGCTATAAAATGTACCATCAAAAAAAATGAGAAAAATACCTACACCGTTGGATAGTGTTAGAAACCATCTTTCCATCAATATCTCATTTACCAAATTTGACTCTTCGATCAAAAGTTATGGAATTTTTTCCCAACTTTCCTAAATATGCTAAAAAAAAAAAATATTATGCCCCCTTGGCCTGGGAATTGGTCACCCATGCAACCAAGGGTGGGTTGTAGGGCATTGTGCACTAATTTTGGCAAGAAGTTAGCGAGGGGCGTGGGCATAGTTAGCATTTAGCTACTAGCAACTAGCGCAACCACCATGCTAGTGGTTTGTGGATAGCTTGAGTGCTCTATGGGGGCTCAGCCCCTGAGAAACATGTACAAGGCTTAAACCCCTAAGTGCTAGTGCTTGAAACTTAGTGTCAAAGCTTAAAATAAATTATATATATATATATATATATATATATATATTGTGAAATAGTCATACAAACTTGCATCGTGGGTAGGGGGTGTATAACCCTCTTGGCAAAAAAAAATGCCTAAAAAATACCTGATGTCAAATATGGGCCACATTTGTATGAATTTCATCTATTTGGCCTGTTGGACACAATGATAAGGTTTGATTGGACAAAAATGCTTTAGTAAAAAATTGTTCACCATATCTAAGCTTCAAAACCTTATTTGCTAATGTTGCAAATGGTGATCAAGTTGAGTGAAACAAAATCCAAATTTGACTTTCTTGAGCCTCTTATACATAATGGGATAGCCAAAAATACTACTGCTATATCCAAATGAGATGCAATCACTAGATCTCACCAAAAAAAACACATGCAATGTAAGATAAGCACATCTTTGTAAATCCTTTTTTCATTCTCCAAATCGTATTGAAATGCAAGTGAAGAGCATATGAGAATTCACAAGATTATATAAGAAACTCAAATCACAATAGAAAACTTGATGGTAGAAAATCTCT
This sequence comes from Sequoia sempervirens, assembly GCA_007258455.2. Taxonomy (NCBI): domain Eukaryota; kingdom Viridiplantae; phylum Streptophyta; class Pinopsida; order Cupressales; family Cupressaceae; genus Sequoia; species Sequoia sempervirens. Next base: position 42,091 of record VDFB02132343.1, read on the forward strand.
AAAAAAAGGAAAGGGCTTACTAGATTCAAATCTCTAATACCATGTTGGAATCACTCACACTCTAATACCATATTGAAGTGAGTAACCATTATTCAACTAGGATAATCAATTTGCAACACCAAATGACATCCACACACAAGAGAGAAGCAACAAAAAAAGATGCTATTCCACCTAACTAGAATACAATATCATACACGATTCACAAGATGCACTTGCAATATAGAAGAGGAGTCTTGCTTACAAAGGAAAGGTGAGATAAGATTAGACAATATTGTAAGGAAAGCAGAGGTGCGGAAAACAGTTTCCTAATGTCAAATCCACAGGGAAAAATGCAATGCAGGACTTTAATTTCCAAATTACAGTCCAATTAAGACACACATGAAGGAATAACAAAAATAGAACAAATACACAAAGACAACTAAAACAACAGATTTTATGTGGGAAACCCTTTCGGGAAAAAACCCACCACACCAAGCTATATCTCTTTGTATTACAGTAACAAAATTACATACAATCAGAAAGACAACTTTCTGGTGTTAGTCATAGTAGCTTATTCTCACTGTTGAACCAGTTACATAAATGTTCTCCCTTCACTGTCGATTGAACTCACTCTATTCATCCCATACAAATCAGAAACGATTTGCCTTTATTTAACACATTTTGATTTTTCCTACTGTACATCCTTATCCGCCATTGCCAACCATAGACAGTTTCCATTCGAGCCTTGATTTTTCCCTACATGCTATTTTTCCAGTGCTGCAACAGTTACAAAAAAAAAACCAACTGTCATCAATTTGAAAACCGCTTCCTCTGATTGGTCCAACAGGATGCCACACAGGATGATCACAAGGTCAACGACGTTCACACTTTGTTGGCATATCGGTGAGACACTCACAGTGTCTCCCCAATGCCACAAAGTCCTCATATCGATATCGCTATAGCTTCCACGAGTCGACAAGATTCTATAATGAATGTATAAGTCACAACGAAACCATCGATGTCCATTTCGATCCTATCGGAAAAGGTTTCCCTTATCGGCGAGACTCATATTGAATGTATAAGCCACAGTGATCAGACATTCCATTGGCAAGACACTTTGTCTTCGCCAAGACCTTCTGTCGACAACCTTGTGCTACTCCGAAGCCTTTCACCTATCGGCAAGACCCCCACGGTTTCGGTGAGACGTCATACCGAAACATAACTTCCACCGAAAATCACACTGTCGCCAAGACTCGTGCCTATCGCCATGACCTTTCTCCGAGTTCCCTAAGTCTTATCGAAGACTTACTATCAACAAGACTCATGACTTTCGCCGTGACGTTTCATCGAGCTCCATCATGTCTTACCAAGTCGGCAAGACTTAAGCCCTTTGCTAAGACGTTTCTCCGAGCGCCCAAAGTTAACCCAAAGACTTCTGTTGGCGTGACTTATGACTTTCACTAAGACTTCCTAGTGAAGTCTTTTGTCACCGCGAAGACTATGTGACATCTCCCGTCGGTGTGACCTTTCATACTCGCGGAGACATCTTAACGAAACCCTTTGTTTCACCGATAGAGTAATACTATCGGTGAGACATTCCAAGTCAGTGAGACCACATACCGACAATAGACTTCTTCGGCCAAGTCTCCCTGACACCCGATAAGAACACACTATCGCCCGAAGGATTTCGTTCGCCGAAAGGTTAGGCCGAACGTCAAAAGTCACAACGATAGTTTTGTCGGCAAGACATCAACCCTGTCATGCCGATATGATCATTTTAGAACTTCAGAATAGTTAGTCGGCCAGACATCTATGATGTCACACCGAATTTGCCTTCAAGGAGTTTCTTGTCAGTAAGAATTGAGGCACATATTCCAACAAATATGGTGACAAATTTCTAAATCAATTAACATGAGACAAAAAACATAACAAATATTAAATGACCTAGGACACACAAAATAAATGACATAAGATAATATAAGATCTCATCAAGATAACTAAGACATCTAGAAAGATTCCTAGGACCTAAGTAAACTTAACATGTGAATAGGACATACTAGTTGAACTAGTTAGGTAAAACATCTTATTCATACCAACGACAATAACTTCTTTCTTAGGATGGGTGATGGTAGATTTTTTTCTAAATCCTTTGGAAAATATCGATTTGGATTGGTCCTATCATCTCCTAGAGGTATTGATCTATTTATTTTGACAATTCATTGGTGATTTTGTCACTGTCTTTGACATGAATAAATTAGTTAAAATAAGGATTCAATAATTTCTAACCACCAAGAAAGAAACTAATGAGTTGGTGACACACCTTATTTCACAGTGGAGACAAGTTATCTATTCTTCAAGTAGTACACTAAACATGGATCACATAGAACTATGTGATACCTTCTTACATTCCCTTAACAAGGATACATGGGAAGAAGTTTAGGAATTCCCTACATATTTTATGAAGAGGATCTTGAAAGTGGTCGAAGATGAGACCAAAAAATATCAATAATAGAAGAAAGGAATAAAGTGCCAATGAAATTGGTGACACAAGACAATAAAAACCATTATGTTTCTTAATTCTTAAAGAAAAATATCATAGCACAACTATTGATGGTGTTACAAACATGCCAATACTTAAGAAAAATAATAATCATAACTTCAATAATTATGGTAGTGAAAACAATCACACAAATTTGGGAAACCAAAATATTAATAATATTGAAGTAACCCAAAAAATTTATTATGTGAAAAGAGGCAAAAAAAGTGAAATATAATACACTAAAAACCTTTAGAATACATCCCCAACAAATATTGGTCATTCCATAAGAAAATGGAACACAATACCAAGTCTTATGAATGATTTATATCAAACCTCCTAGAGCAATACAAATATCAATTTATAGATACATTCCTCACCCTCGAGAGAAATTCCATCACACCATGGATGTAAACAATATTGACTATTTTCAATTGATAAAACATAATAGTAGAAAAATCCAAAACATAAATAGTAACTCACCATGTGGATACACTCCTATGAGTTATTACATGTTTCACCAAACTATGGGTAAGATACTTCAACATATAAATAATATAATATAATCATCCAACAACTCCCAGGAAGTTAACAACCACCATTCACGAACATATTTCTATGACAAAGGACATAGACTTGGAAGTGGTCAACAAAATTATCTACATGCTTTGGACCAAAACACATTAGGCCTTGTAGAGATCAATATGGATCATGATGTCTACACCACCTATAGAATTTTGCAACCTAAAAATTTTCATGAATCAATTTTCTCTCAAATCTTAAGGACTTAATAAATTTACCACTCATAGGAGTGCTCTCCTTGATGTTCTATATTTATGCCAAGTGATAAAAACTACATAAAATTTTCACATCAACAATGTTACATGTAACCCAAATCCACCCAGTTTTCCTCCTAAAGACACCACTTCCATATTTTTATTTTAGAAAAATACCCTAGGATGATGACATAGCTAGGTAAGGAAAGCCTTATCTTTATGTGTAGCTTCAATTTTACAATTATTGAATTGAGTGTGTCATTATCAATGAAAGGTTTATAGTCAATGTAGTCCCTCTTTCCATTTTCCTTTACAATTATTGCATTAAGTGTGTCCTGATCAACAACGAGTTTGCAATTATTTCACTCCATTTTCCAATCTATTTGTGTTTTTATTTGTATTTTTAGGGTTCTTAGTTTGATTAGTATAGTTTTCCTTTACTAAGCCATATATTCCTAAAATTATTATCACCATTATCCCCTTACATTCCCAACAATTTAAAATAAATTATAGCTTTAAACTAATCCTTGTCTTAGATGTCATCTAGCCAATTTTAAACAAAGCAAGTTTTCAAACCTATTGTAATCAATAGAAGCTAAAAAGTAGGTCTTCCCATCACCTCATAGAAAGGGAGAAGTCTTGGGAGTTAGTTACCATTTTGGTTGTACCTAGCCCCTTACTCACAAGGATTAATCCTTAGGTTAGGGGGTCAAAAATTAACACAATTAAAAAAATCAAAGAAAAAAGATTGTTGATGTCCATACTCTCGGGTGTAGAACCTTATATTCTCAAAGCTATGAGGGTGACATGCAAACAAAAAAAAAGTGATTAAAAAATAAAGAAAGAAGCTAAGGACACACATGCTCAAGTTAGGAAAAATCACGAGTCAAGGTTGCTTTCTAGGGCTATATTTGTTGACGAGATAATCCTTTACCCCAAGTCTATCTTTTTGGCCATCTCTTTTGGTCTAATTATAGAAGATACTAATTAAATTTGTTTCTTGTCTAAGTCAAAAGATAGTCTAAGTGGTTAGTCTAGATAAGGATCACTCTTTAACCTTTTATGCAACTTAATCTAAAACTATTTCCTCCCATATTCTTGTTCCCACTAGATTTCCTAAAAATCTACCTCTAAAGTTTAGTGAGTCATCCTATGTTGAGTTAACTCACAATCCCCCTAAGTAAAAAATACTAAAAAGATCAACCACATTGTTAGTACCATTTGCATATCATAAAAATAAATTTCATAGCAAATGAAATTTGTAGTAATGAAACATGTGAACCCATTGGTATATCCATACCTACACATATATATACATATTGTAAATTGCACATATACATAATTTAATAGTTGAAAATGATAAAACTAACACACGTATAACATGGAATCCATCACACTATACCTATATAAAATAAAATTCAAATTCCAAGCTAACAATGTGCATAAGGTGTAAGACCCCACCTTCTCATGATTTGATGGTTCTCGAACAATGTTTTATGAACTCCTAAGTTAGAACATTATACCTGAGTTTATGAATGATGGTTGTTCCTATACATCAATGATGTTCATATTTTTATGAAATGGTTGATTGACTAATTCTAGCTAATGGTTATTGTTATTTCTTTATGATAAACAAGTGGGTTCCCTCGTTTATTATGTAAGTATGTGTTGATTGGGACGTTCAATTATGATTGGTTATTGGTTATTTATGGTTAGTAATAGTATTATTATGAATTGAATTATGTGTTAGGGGATGTTGAGATGGTTGTTTATTACCACTAGATGGAATTATTATTAGGATGTGTAAGTGTTGTTATGGATAGGATGTTTGATTTTTTTGTTTACTTGCGATAGTATCGATTATGAGATGGTTTTTGAAAGGTTACTATCAGAGGAGGTGATATTATGATAATGTGTTGTTTGATCAATTATTACTTGATTTTATTAGGTGATATGTAAGTAGATGTGGTAGGAATGCAAATCATATATTGTTGCTTGTGTAGATGATTGGGTTGGATTTCTAGTTGACTATTATTCTTGAAATGGTATTTTATATAATTGATATGCTTTGGCTATATGACTTGGATATGGTATTGACACTGTGTGTTGAGTGTACATGTATATTTTTATGCCAATGGTTGATGGGGACAACTTAGCCATTGGATGTCTTACCTATGGTATGTGGGACATAGTCCTAAGGTTTATTGGCCATGTAGAAATTGCGACTTTCATGTTATGTGATAATGTGGAGTTGATTTTTTGTTGTGTCTTGTATAAATTTAATATTGTGTTTTAAAATGGATTTTTGTAAGTGATTTAAATGGGTTTCAGATGTGTTTTATGTTGGAAAAATAGCCTAGTTCTAAGGTATAGGGGTTAGAAGGTTATTTTTACCATTTGTGGCTTTATAAAAAGTGTTCAGGCCCTTCTTAATATCCCACTTTCAAAAGTGACGGAAATGGGGAGGTGGTTGGGTGGTTGAGGTAGTTTTGGGAGGAAGTTACTTATCCCTTCCCTTTAAAAACTCTCCTTTCATGGAGAGAAGAGGGGGTTGCTTGCTCATTTTTGCTTCTTTGTGATTTGGATATTTTGTGAGTTTTCTTAAGGAGAGAGGGAGAGATTGCGTGTAGTGAAGAGGAGGAGTGGAAGGAGAAATCTTGGAGGAAGAAGGAATCACATCCAAGGTTTCCACCATTAGTGGGATAAAGCTTTCTTGAGGTAGGAAAATTTACCCTCTTTAATGGTTAAATGTTAAGTAAATGTGTTTGAGTTTGAGTATTTTGTATTGGGGTTTTTCCTTGTTTTGGTCATATGCTTTTTTGTATTATGTGTTGTTGTTTCATGTTTTTTATAAGGGAGTTGACCCCCTCTTGCAAAGAGGTTTTGGTCCTCCATGTGTAAGGGGTTGAGTGGGTGTGGCTCCCACTAAGGGGATTTCATATTGGGTATGAGTTGTTGCAAGTATGAAGGTGTTTTCATTGATGTCAATAGGAAGTCAACAAGCTGGTGTTGTCATTGATGTCAACTATGTGTTAAGGAATATTGTTGCAT
>VDFB02132344.1:0-19024 GCA_007258455.2 Sequoia sempervirens
GATTTGCTTCTAGGAGAGGGAAACAAATCGTCACAAGAACCAATCTCCCAACTAGATGTTGCTCTGCATATCTCCTGTGAAGTGGAAGTAGTAGTGTCGTGAGTTGACACATAACTCCCTGGTGAGTCAACTACTACGTCACAAGAGCTATCGATAATTTGTTCTGCATCACCTGTCATGCGACTAAACTCAGGGGAACCAGGCGCAACACATGGTTCTCCACAACTCTCAACCAAGGCTTTCATCCCATTTGTAACAACTGCACCTGAAACCGTGATGGATGTAGTATCCACATCCTCGACCTGCTCACAACCACTACCCGTGGGCATATGTTCTTTACCAACTGCTGCCATGGAAACCTGAACTGTGTCGGAAGCTGGTGAAGACTGTGCCAAACTCGAGACAACGGTAAGCTCCTCCCGCCGTGAGTGTGACTCCTGAAGGGCCAATTGAGCACTCTCCAATTAATCCATAGTCAGCTCGAGCTCATGAGTGAGCTTGTCAACCTGCTCCTCTTTCCCCTTTAGAGCATCGTAGCAAGTGCACCCCCACTCGAGAAGATAATCCCTATCCGCAAGAAGCTGTAGGTAATGTTGTTTCATAATTCCAACTGCCTCTCAAAGTGCGTGAAACTCTGTAGAGGAGAGACTACTATCATTGTGCCCATCTGTCATAGGAGTGCTCCCACCCAAAGTAGCCAACATCTGACAAGCAACATCAAAATGTTCTATGGCTGTGGCAATCACACTGTCATTAGCCTGAAGTTGTCCTATCACATGATGAGGACCATAGAACTCATCACTCCCATACAAATTCTCTAATTTAGAAGCTGCACTATGATTTGAAGTTGAATCATCATCGCCCCCTAACTGATAAGCAACGTTGTGTGTGCTAACAACTTCACACACAATATCAACAAGGGTATTGCTGCTATGTACCTCATAGGATGGCTCAACAGATATGGTTGAAGCTGTCGTTTTGTCAGTATCTCCATACACTTCTTCTGCCAAGGTATCTGCACCTCCACCCAACTCACAATCTTGGGATTTATTGTCCTCAAATAAATTTTTGATTGGTTTCCTACGGTCTGATGTGAAAATTCAGGCTCACTGTGGCATGAATCGTCACCATAAGTTGCATAATTAGTACCCAAATCTTGAGTACCCACCTGTGACAACTCTATAGAAACATCAATCCTCAGTGTAATCACCTTCCTCTCATGCTCATGCCAAGTTTCATCACTGCTGTCATGAAAATCAATGTTGTTATCAGTGCTGGGAACAACTTCTTGAATGTTGTGAATATCATTCAAGATTCTCTCAACACTGATCCTAACTCCACCATACCAAAAGTGGTGAAGCAATACACTGGGACCCATCCAAACGGCCGTGCTAACTCTGTCTCCACCTGGATCCCAATATAAACCAAACTCATGTCCATCCATCATGAGGAGGTAAGGATAACTGGAAGCATCAACTACGTAACATCTCTCCATAACCTCTGCTAAACTCTCATGGATGTGATATCCACCTGTGCCATCAAGCCTGCTAACATTATAATCCCTCTGTAACCCTGTGTCCACTAGTAGTCTCTGAAACAAAGAAGCAACAACCCTGGTTGGGTACACATCAGCCTGATGGTAGATGAAATATTGATCCTGCAAGCACTCACCCGCCAACAATTGAGTCGGGTATTTGCAACCACTAGTTCAATCTATTGAAGATGGTAACTCTCCATCCAAACAGGGATGGTATACGTCCTGAACCAATCCACACTGTCGCATCAACAAATCCTCTGTATGTGGACTACAAGAGAAGTGTTGAGCACTTCTCGCAATGCTCGCCTCAGTAAACTCCACTGCGGACTCTGTCTGAAATCTCGATCCACAATCAATGCTCATCTCAGGACTCGGGTCAAGAGGGTGATCAACATCTATCTCAAAGAGCGGATTATCATATGACCAAGAAGCATCTATCTCGAACAATGGATTTTCGATCATCTCGCACTCCATCTCCTGATCCGCCTCCTACTCTCCACCAAAATCTGCACCATAGTACGAGGTGGAGTCAACCTCATTCTCATCATGATCAGCATCATCATGTATGCTATCGTCAGCACACACATCATCATCTAAGGCACTGCTGCTATATGTCTCATAGGATGTCTCAAAAGACGATGTAGAGTCCACTCGTTTCAATGCTTGATCAATTTTATGGTCCTTCTCCGCCAAAGGATCTTGTAAATCTTCCAACCCCAAAAGCCTTTGTTCTAATTTTTCTTCATGTGTATGTCCCTCAACATGTCCATCCTATAACCTTTTGGCATCTTGTTTAGGTCCATCACCCTTGTGTTCTAACTCTTCTTCATTTTTCAAAGGACTCAAGTACCTTTCCTCTCTAGCTGCCTTAGAAATTCCCATTCTATCATCAACAAGTAGATCTTCTAAGGTCTGATTTTTGCTCACCAATGGATGGCGGTATCTTTGGTCATTAGCTGGCGAGTTCATCATGAAGGCTTCTGCGCCCTTAGTGACCTCATGTTTCTTCCTCTCTTCGTTAAAAGTGATGTAGACCTCTTAAAATGGAAGCCATATGCTTTCGCTACTCTATCTAGTTTTTCGCAGTGCGGAATCAATTCATTTATTCTTTTCTGTTTTCATCCAACTTTTCAAACTTTGTTTAGGTTTTCCATATTCTTGTCCCCTTTGCTTCACAAAGGAAGTGGCCATGTTTAAGCGAAACCTCGACTATGATTGAAACCTACCGCCGAGGTTGTGAAGCAGCTCTGATGCCACTATGATGAACCACACTCGTTGATCCACTCACGCTACCAATGTTGTGATATGCTCGTGCTTGTGATGAACCACACTCGTTGATCCCTTTGCTACCCAACGTAGTGAAATGCTCTGCGATACCATTGTGATGAACCATGCTCCTTTGCTGATTTGTTTCGCCGTTTAAAGGTCTGATTTTTGGTTTGTAATCTGTTTTTCTTGTTTTTGGTGTTTTTGTGGTTTGATGCCAAATGATTTTAATAATTTTCTTACAACCATATGCATATAAAAATTCAAATTAAACTAACTTATAAAGATAACTCAAAGGAACTCAATACACTAGTTAAGAGACCTTCCTTCATTACAATAGAGTGCTAAAATTATATATCTTTCATACATTTCGGAATGAGACACCATTTACAACTAAAGACAAACTTGCAGCCAAAATGCACTGTGAACAGTGCTTGCTACAGTACCCGCGCCCACCAAAATGCTCATACAAATTAAATGACAAACTTCCCCTACCGATTTCTTGATGAAAAAGCTTCTAAATAAGAGGGCGCCCCTTTTAGGAAAGAAAGCAGCAACAATATGAAGGCGTTTTTCTTACTAGAAGATGTAGAAACCCTCACATGATGGCGGCTGGCTGTAGGTGGTCAAAATCAGCTCCAACAATCTTCAAAAAGCAAGCCACAACCTCAAAAAACGTGAATGGAACCTCTAACAGCGATTTCCCTTGCAATGGATGACTTCTAACACTTGAAAACAGCAACTTCTAACTCCCAATGCAGCAAACAGAAAATAACCAGCACTTTAGGGTGGTCTTTCACACCTTCAAGATGCCAAATCCTAACTACAAGCCCCAAACCAGGCTTACCCACTGCTGAAATTGAGAAACCCTAGTTTCTCTCTTCCACAATCTCCAACTCCCAAGTTTCAATCAGCAAAACATATCCAAGCATGAGAGGGTCGAACTTTCTCTTTGCCTTCTATAATTTCACTTTGAAAACACTATTTATTAAAATGGCACTATTCACTTAAGTTATGTCTTTTTTCACTTTATCAGTGAATAGTAAGTGAAAAATATAAAGTGACCCCCTTTAACTAATAGACACATGGTCCCTAAGCCTGAGTAAGTGAAATAAATGGTGAAGATCAATATTTTAAGCTCCAATAACACACCAAATGCGCAAATTCACCACGTCACCATACTCCGGATACCAATACTACCTTTTACCGACCAAGTGCCCGTTCAAGTGACCCTCTATCTAGAACCATTAGCCTACGAGGATTGACATAATAGGCTAATCCACCAACTCTGATGCTCGCGAAAGAATGGGGACATTACAGTTGGAGTCTTATGCCTTGTGTCATCACAATTCTTCAAGAAACAGATATATATATCTAAGGATATCGTGGCAGTTCTTGGAGGTTGGATCGAGAAGCAAATAAATGATGAATTAATTATCTGAAGAATGTTGCAGCATATCAATTAAGGGGGTTGAGTTAAATCTCGAAGGTAATCTGAATAACGTGAGAAGATTGTTTACAAAATGGAGAGAGATTTCTAGAGATGAAGAGCTTGAGGCATCCTGTGAGGAAGTCATGCCAACTGGAGAAATGATCAAGCATGGAGTCATAGCTTGCAGCCATGGGACTGAGGTGGTGGCTAGAGACATCTCTTGAAAAGGAAGAACCTATTCAAGTTGTCATTGCGATCAGTTCGAAGAGGAGGAATTAACTTTCAAAGGGAGTCTGACAAACCAACAAAGGCAACCTTAGACAAGGAGGTCAGGAGGTTGATGCAAGAACTTGGAGCTTCAGAGGGAGTCATCATCATGAAGACTTGTTGTTAATGCATTTTTCTCTAAGATGGAGAAATTTGAGGTGTAAGCCCTTGTTAATGCATTTTTCTCTGAGACAAAGAAATTTGAGGTGTAAACCCTTGTTAATGCATTTTTCTCTAAGACGGAGAAGTTTGAGGTGTAAGCCCTTGTTAATGCATTTTTCTTTGAGACGGAGAAATTTGAGGTGTAAGCCCTTGTTAATGCATTTTTTCTCTGAGACGGAGAAATTTGAGGTGAAAGCCCTTGTCCATCTCTAAGACAGAGATGTGGTTCTTTCCACCCTCTAGGAGTAGCCATGGTGTATGCCATGTTGAGAGACTCCATGACAACATCACATTGAGAGACTCCGTAATGAATACTTTGTACTTGTGTTTATCCGCACATGGGAGTAGCCATGGTGGATGTCATGCTGAAAGACTCCATGACGACATCACGTTGAGTGACTCCGTGATGGGCACTTGTGCACATGTTCCCTTCCACACATGGGAGTAGCCATGGTGGACATCAAATTGAGTGACTCCATGATGAACATTTTTTTTTTTAATGGGTGTAGCCATTGTGAGTATCATGTTGAGAGACTCCATGACATGGATATCTGGAAAGATATCTCCCTAGCTAAGAGGGAGTGTTGATGTAAGTAGCGGCGGGAGATCTCTTTCTCCCCTATATAAATTTGAAATATTTTCTAGACGACGACTTTGGTGTAGCAACGCCTCCCTTGCAAATAATATTTTTTATTATTTTGTTAATCTAAGAGGCTGACTAAACTAAAGAGACACATTGTTTTGTGAAGAAGGCCGACTATTCATGAAAGGACACCTTGATGTGTATATATACAAGAGGATTCACTTTTCATTTGGTATCCAACATAATTCAAGTCAAGTTCACATTCTTCTCAGCAGATCAATACTTTGCTTCTAGAGGATCAACATCAAGGAGAAGTCACTATCATTGTGTATATTTGCATCTTGAGAGGTGCTATCTTTATTGCTTCAGATCGGCCTAGTGTGTGGCCAGTTGTAAAGCAAATTTGATGCTCTTTTATTCTATATATAAGTGATATTTGTGGCTGGGTTTTTCTCCCTCGAGAAGGAGGGTTTTCCCAGGATATATGCTGTGTTCTATTGTTCATGTGCTGTTGTATTTCTGTGTTTCTACTTATTTTAAATCTGACCTTAAAACTAACAGGATAAAGGGATTATATGGGTGAATGAATTCAATTAATTTGTTCCAAGAATATACTCAAAATGGTGAATGAGAAACCATCGGTATTCACTTGTGAGAATTTTCTACTCTTACGGTGTTTTTCCAAGGATAAACAAGGTGTTATGTGTTGATCCTTGTGATTGTGCTCTATTATTGCATGTTTGTTTCAACTCTTTTGTTTATTGTTTTAGCAATTGCATACTTGATAACTGCCATTAGGGCAGATTGTTAGTAGTGTAAAGTAGTGTCAAATTTCAACATTAGAAATCACAGTTGTTGGACTGCTAGGGTTATCAACCTAGTGAGTTATGGATCAAGTGGTATCAAAGCAATGATTTCCATTGAGAAATTTCAGTTTCTAGGTTGTGCAATTGCATGCCATCCATGAGGTCAAATGAACTAAGGAATTTATTGTTGTTTCAGAATGAGATTTAATCCAAGGAGTGGTTGAGAAAATTGAGGTCAGCAAGAATGAAAGGAGGTGATGGAGAAGCCAACTTTTTAGGGTAGGAAGCAAATGTGGCTAGAATAACCATGGTTGAAGGTAAGCTAGCTAGGTTGAAAGGCAAGATATTGGCCTTAATGGCGAGATTGGATGGTAAGTAGATACAAGAAGATGAAAGTTGTTGGATTATTCCATCATTATCTTCCTTGCATATAGTTTGTTTCAATTTGTTATTGTCGTTAGTAAAACTTAGGGTATTGGTTGAACCCGTGAGTGCTATTTTAAAGCACACAATTCACTGTTCTTAGCCTATATATTTGCAGTTTCTATTGACATGTGAATAAGAGAATGTTGGTTCTATTTCTCTGATATGGTATCAGAGTGGAATCATCCTTGTGCACCTATTATTTTGATCTGCTTGTTTTGCACGCCCTCCATGACTGTAGCCACCAGATCCACTTCCCTTGTGTGATAATGTTGAGCATGTAAATATGACAAAGTGCCTGCATAAAGATTTCAAAGGCCTGCAAGATTGGATCTGAGTGAATCAAACATCATTTGTAGCTTCATATTGTATTTTGTTGCATATTTATCGCCCAATCTAAAAGTGAAACGAGTGGTAGAGTATGCCTTTTTGGGATTTCTCTTTCACATGGACATGAGTGTGTAGAGGGTGTAAGCTGGAAAGCTTCAAAAACAGATTACATTGTCCGTCGGCAATGAAGGTGGAGCATAGTTTTTGAGGGTACCTATGCTTCCATTTTATTTTTACTACATGATCATCTCTCCCATGTCGCCTTTGACAAGAGGAAATCTGGCCTATCTCAAAAGAGATTATAGCACAATTTTTTTAAGTTCTCTTGGTCACAATGGAGAAGATATCAGAGTAGCTGGAAACACAGGCCATGTCTTTTGTGGTCAAAGGAAGCACTTCTGATTCTTGGTCAATGCAAACATACAGGTTCATTGATTTTATTTTTTGATCATTGATGGGGCTTTATCCGAATAATTGATGGAGTTAGCAAAGCCTTCAAAGAAGTTGTTCTTGAGGGGCAACATAATGTTGGCCGAGCAATAATAGAAGGTTCAACATTTGAATTTGAAGCAATTTATCGCATAACTTTTAGCAATCGAGACATGAATGAAGTATCATTCAAGGTCAAAGCCATTTTGGCCATTTTTTGCTAGCAAAATCAATATAGGCAGACTCTTTGTGTTGGCTGGTTATGGCATCTGTCTGTAATATAACCTTGACAGCTTCACCATAACAGCCAAAATGTTTGGATAATGACTCTTTAGTCGTAGCAAAGTGAATAAGGATTTTGAATTGCTACAATAAAGCTCTGAAATACTGCTCTTGACTTGCTTGATATGCTCTTGAATGATCTTGATGATAGTAATTGCTCTTAATGTTCACCTCTTGCTAGTTGATCTTCAAATGATGCAATAACTAGGTATATATAGACATTTATTCAATTTCCCGAAAATTAAATCCTGATGGCCGACTTTAGACACTTGAATTGCAACTATTAAATTGCCACAACCGACATATTTGAATTTGGAGCCAATAAAGGGGGGCACTCATGCCCAGGACGTGAGCGTCCTTGCCCTATTTTTCAGGATTTTAAGTGTCGGGGGCAAGGTCTTAGATAAATGCAATTGTTTCCTGCTTGCAATTCATCAGCAATTGTTAAAATGGGTCATAGAATGCATAATTTAGGAAATTAAATACTCAATTAGGTCCAATAATTTAAGGGGGGACGAAATATAAAGTGAAATTGTCAAGGGTGACAATTTACGACGGTATAGAAACATTTGCTCCCACAACAAAGATCAAAACCATTAGAATGATTTTTGCTTTAGCTGCACAATTTGGATGGAAGCTAATCAAATGGATGTAAAGAGCGCCTTTCTCAATGGAGACCTTGAGGAATAAATCTATATGACCCAACCGGAGGGATATAATTCACCAGATAAACAAGAAAAGGTATGCAAACTTGTTAAGTCTCTCTATGGTCTCAAATAGGGTCTAGAAGCCTAGTATATCAAAATTGATGAACATTTGCTACAACATAAATTTAGTAGGCATCCATATGATCCAAATCTCTACCTCAAGGAACAAGGTGGGGGAGATTGTGATTATCGATGTATATGTTGATGATCTAGTTATCACAGGCAGCTCAGAAACAATGGTTGAGACAACCAAGAATGATCTTAGAAGACACTTGATATGATAGATCTCGGGATACTACACTATTGTCTCGGCTTACAGGTATGGAAACTAATCACCATATCTTTGTATCTCAAAGAAAATATGCCGAGACATTGCTCAAGAGGTTTAGAATGAGGGATTTCAAACCCATGTCTACACCCATGGAATTAGATTACAATTATCTGTTTTTGATCCATTTCCTCAGGTAAATGCAACTCTCTATCGACATTTGATTAGAGGTTTGATTGACTTGACATATACTAGACCAGATATTCATTTTGTTGTTAATTATCTTTCACAATTCATGAAAGAACCAAAAATGTGTCATTGAAAAGTAGCAAAATGAGTACTAATATCCATGGTACAATGAATCATGGTTTGGAATATAAAAAGAATGATCAATTCTTCTTGACAAGATATACAAATGCAAATTATGCAAGATCTATTGATGATAGGAAATCTACATCTAGATTTGTTTCCTTCTTAGGTTAAGGTCCTATTTCTTGGGGAAGTAAGAAGCAAGCCACAGTTGCTTGTTCCTCAACAAGAGTAGAATATCATGCAGCAAGTGTAGCATTTTGTGAAGCAATTTGGCTACATTGTATACTAGAAGGATTGGGAGTACCACAAAATCAACTCACAATTCTCTATTGTGGCAATCAAAGTGTTTTCAAGCTTGTTCATAATCCAGTGTTTCATAAACAAACCAAGCATATTGAAGTTGGTTGCCACTTCATACAAGAACATGTTCAACAAATAATATTCAGCTCCAATTCTGCTCTACTCAAGAACATGTCGACATCTTCACCAAGTCTCTTGGACGAAACTTTTCAGGATTCTCTCATTAGTAATTTAAGACAATGATGTAAGGAGGGAATGTTGGATTATTCAATCATTATCTTCCTTGTGTATAGTTGGTTTCAATTTGTTATTGTCTTTAGTAAAACTTAGGATCATAGTTGGAAAACTCGCCAATTGCAAGTACTCGGCAAGCCCGAAAAACTCGACTCCGCAAAAACTCAGCAAAAAACTTAGGAAATTAAAAAATTGCTTAAACTTCACTAAAAACGCATTTTTTTTGCAAAATTCAAAGATAAGATGCATCCAATGAGTCAATAAATGAGTACATATAAGAAACAAGCAGTATTTGATTGATATGAAAGAAAATTGGATACAAAATGGCATCCTCATGTGGAATGTTGAGTGCTCAATGCGTTGATATGATAATAGTCTGAAACAAAATGAAAATAGCAAATTGTTTTTGTAAAACTGAAAGTAAATACTACATAAACATTAATATATTTCAGTTTTTACAAATTCACATGAATCACATCTTCCTCTTCCCATGTCTAGATCTCAATAAGGGACCGGAAGAGGGCCTAATCGTAGGAGTCTGCCCCTGTTGTGCCTGTGGCTCCTCAACCTCCATCCTGGATGTAGATCCTCCTACAGCTGGTGGTGGTGGCACTGGCAATGACTCCTCCTCAAGGTCATCCTCAAGGTCGTCCAATGAGAATGCAAATCCACCCTCCTCCATTGCCTATCGCTCTAAATCATAAATCTCATCCTCAGTAAACAATGGAGGTTGCTCCCCTCGCCCTGTCTAATCATTGTAGTCCATAGCATTTGTGACCCAAAAGTCGGCGAGTTTTTCACAAAAGTCGGCGAGTTTTTCACAAAAATCGGCAAGTTTTTTCCTGCGAGTTCTTCTCGTTATTACTCGTTTGCAAAAAAAACTCGCGAGTTTTCCAACAATGCTTAGGATATTGGTTGAGCCTATGAGTGCTATTTTAAAACACACAATTCACCGTTCTTATTTCAAAGGATGATAAAGTGGGTGTTTCACAAGAGGGCAATCCAAACCAAATAGGGTATTCAAAGTAGAGGCCAAGATTGATATCCAAACTTGCAATGGAGATAGCAATGTAGAGAAATTAGACCAGCTAGAATAATCATGGTTGAAGGGAAGCTAGATAAGTTGGAAGCAGGATTTTGGCCTTGATGGAAAGACCATATGGTAATTTGAAATACTGAGAAGGCAAGGTCTAATAAAGCAGGTGTTCCACAAGAACGCACTCCAAAACCAAATATGTTCTTCAAAGTAGAGGCGAAGATTGATATCCAATCCTATGATGAAGAAAGCAGTGCAGAGAATTTGCACCAGCTATCTCCACAATAGCAAATCTCTTTTGCAAGGCTGAAGCTTGAAGGGCATGCTCTCACTTGTAGCAAGAGCTATGCACATTCCTCAAAGATTCAGAAAGTACCACCAATGTCAAAGTGGGAGGACTTCAAGTTATTGTTGCGGAAGTAGTTTTACCCAATCTGCCATGAAGAAGTGTGGGTGATGCAATGGCATAATTTGAAACAAGAAGAAAGGTAAAGTGTACATAGGCTATTACCAGTGAATTCTGAAAATGGGTTGCACAACTTGGGAAGGATATAATGGAGTGTGAGGTATTGATTAAATATGTGGGAGATTTATTGGGCCATCTACACGAACACATTGCCCGGAGTTGGATTTAAAAGGGGTTCCTTATTCTTAGAGCAAAGACAATAAACACAACAAGGTGGTAAGAAGAATTCAATGGACAAAGGTAGGGAGAGTTGTATTTCAATGTCAAAGCCCAAGGACAAAGGCAAGAGCAAGTTCCATTTCTCTTGTGACAAGGATGGTCACATGGAGGAGAGATGTTGGCAGATTGTAATGTCCCCATCCTAGTTAGTACCAGTTGTATATGGGCTAGCCTATTACTTGGATCCTCGTAGACTAATATGTTTGGATAGAGGGTCTCAATGGCAGTTAATGGAGGTTGTTGTCACTCCATTTCCTCAGTTCAATATTGGGTTCAGTTCCAGGCCTTTGCAGATCAGTGTTTGGCTTAGTTTGAGGGACTTACTATTTATAGTAAGTCAATCTGGCAGTGACGCTATTTTTAGTCAGGGCACCTCGACACATGGGGGTTATACAATGTTGACCCCAGCTTCAAACGGCACGTCAAAATACTGAGTATGGAGGGAGATATTAATATTTAAGTGGTTAAGTTATATTTAATTATTTAAAGGGTTATTATATAGTTATATTTTAGCTTTATAAAAGTGAGATTAAACATTAAATCAAAAAGGTACGCTTAAGTGAGATGAAATATTTAAAAGAGTATAAAGTACCTTAAATACATTTTAAATGTATTTAAAGAGCTTTTTGGGAAATCGTGCCTTTTGAGGAGAATATAAGAAGCAAGACAAGTCGACCTCATTATCATTGATCATTTGACATTGTTTTCTTGGCTTCTTGGAGTTTGTGCCTGAGACAAGGGTTTCAGCAATTTTCACCATTGGACAGCGGCAATTCTTCAGTGTTCTGCAATCTTGAAGCTATGAAAGACCAGTTGAATCATTGCTACAGAGAGGGCTTCATTCTACAGTCCATTTGTGCCTGGATCGGATTTACTTTTGAGTTATTTGCAGATTTCAATAAAGGAAAGGGGCTTATCAATTGTGGCGCCTTATTTCATCAGCCATTCAGACCAATAACCAGGCCGTACAACTTTTGTTGTTGGCCGTACCATCATCATTGGGAGGCGTGCTTGCTTCTAGCTGGGACGTGTGAACGGGGAGGTTGAAACACCTTTCTCTTTGGTCACAGATCAGCATGTATAGGGGCGGCTAACCTAGTAGTACCATTTGGCAATCAAATCAAGGAGGAGAAATAATCATATGCAGCAGATCAGCTTGTTTCATCAGATTCTTCTTTGCTGGTTGTGATTTCCAGATTTTCAAATAAGGGTTTGCTGGCATGTTTGGCATTTCTATATTTCCAGTTATTTCTTGTTAAAATCTTGCTTGGCAACATTTTATTTGATCTCTATAAATTCATCAAACAACAAGAAAAACACAAATACAATCCATTCAGCACCTACAGGCAGAGATAGAGCCAGCAGGGTTCTGCACACAGATGCATCATGAGTTAATAGCTTCTTCAAGGAATAACAATGTTATCATCATGGAGAAAGGAAACGAAATCTGTTAAGGCTCCTCAAATGAAGAAGAGCACGTTTCTTCTGTCATACTTGAGAAGCGCAGTTTGAAAGCACATGGAAGCTCTTGTGATAAAGAGGAACTAACCAAATTATTTCAAGCAAGAATATAAGTGAAAGATAAGAAGTTGACTGCTTTATTTGACTTGTTTGCAATCCAATCTCATTTTTTCCATATTGGTTAATGAATTAAACCTGAAGGTTGTGCCATACCACTATCCATGCTCTTTGAGGTGGTTGCAAGATATGAGGGTTAGTAAGCAATGTAAGTTAGCATTTAGCCTACATTTGGAGTATACAGATGAAGTTGTGTTTGATGTTGTGCCATTGGAGATATGCAATCTGATTTTTTGTAATCCCTATTTGAATATGAGGGATGCTATCTATTTTAGGTGCATGCACAAGTTGAGAAGGAAAAGGAATGTAAGTTAATGAAGGTCATGAGTGGACTGGTCGAGACTGACTGGTGTCTATGACTGTTTCACATTTACTTGTTGAAATGAATTGAGCTTGGGTGATGCCAACCATATTAGGAGAACTCTTGAAAAGCAAATGGGCTGAGAGTTCTCTAGTTCATTTTAAGCGATGTCCTAAGGCTTTCGGGGACCAAAAGCTCCCTGATTAGAGAGGAGTGATCTGAAATTGACTGTTTTGGATCCATTTTGGACATTTGGACCATTGGGGTCATGTCTTGACTGCGCTACACTACCAAAGACAGTTTCTCTAACAAAGTATGGGAGTGCTGCTTAAGTTGTGTAAGCTAGTTGTTGAAGAGGGCATGTGGCTGCTGAAGTGAGCCTGAAGTTGTTGAAGCACATATGAAGCTGCCAAAGTTCTGTCAAAGGGTGCATATTCCTGCCAAAGTGCATGATTTGGTCTTTGGCAGTCATTGACTAAGAAGGAGGTCGTTTAGTTGGTTTCTATTCTTGTGGACAATGACAAGGAGGCAAAATGCTATGTGTTGTGAGCGGTTGTTCACTTACAGTTGTTAGTTGTTACCACTGGTTTCCAAGGCGGGCCATGGATGTACACATGCATGGGGAGCAAACAGAGATCGCAATCTCCTAGTCAAGGCAATAAGGATTGGCAAGTGAGCAATTGCAATTCCATAGGGGACAACTGGATGGACCAGTTACAAGGTTCATTGTCAATATTCCAAGCCCATTGATCTTCCCATCGTTGCAAAGGCAGGGGTGCATAAAATAGAATTGAATACTCTATTGATGGGTTCACATGGCATGTAAAACCACTTTTATTGTTGTGATCAAAGGCAGACAGCCGACTTGTAAGAGTTCTGTTGAGTACAAAGAGTTTTGTGGAGACAAGGTAGAGGTATAGGTCATTGTACAATCTCAAAGGAGCCATTGTTAGAGCATTGTTTCTATGTAACTGCACCATATAGTGAATGAGATACAATTGGTATTCTTTTGCTGGAGTTTTTCTACCCTTACAGGTTTTCTCTAGGGATAACTAAGGTGTTATGTGTCGATCTTTGTGATTGTGCTCTTTATTAAATGTTTGTTTGAGCTGTTTCATTTATTGTTTTAGCATTTCATACTGCTGCAGGCTTGATAACAGCCATTTGAGCAGATTGTTAGGAGTGTAGAGTACTGCCAACATCTCAAATGCATAGTTTAAGGACCACTAGGGTTATCAACCTAGTGAGTTATGGATCAACAATGGTTCCTCCTAAATCATACTTGTCCTTAAATTTCTTGTCTAGATTTAAATAGGAAAGCAATAGTTGTACAAGTTGACATTACCTGTACGGCTATAGCAAATTAGTGAATTTGGTAAGGGAACTAAGAGGGTCATTTAATAAAATGCAAAGATATATCAAACACAAACATTTATCACTCATGTATACTGGATATGCACTTATAAAAATTTAAAAAATAATTAAATTAAAGTTACAAAGCCAAGTACTGTTAAACTGCTAGGTTGCAGATTTGATGGGCTTTGGCCAATACAAAAATTTCATGTGAAGGGTTAGACTCATCATTTGAAACCTCAGACTGTTGGAAACTGCTGATATGAAGTAGACCAGTCTTTATGGTGAATGCAACAGAACAAACGCATAGCAGAATTAAATTTAATAGAGTTAATATGGTGTGATCCACAATTTTGTTTTGAAAAATCATATGCTTTTTCAAAAAATCAATGCCTTTATATCTTTAATAGAATTAACAGTTTCACAAAAATGTACCAAAAAAAAGAAATGGTGATTTATAAATTCTATATTGTATTATGTAATAAAAAACATTCTCTGTTCCGATTAACAGTTTCACAAAAATATATAACTATGGTGATTTGTAAATTCTATATTGTATTATATAACGAAAATATTTGGTAAGAAAAAATTGTGGCGCCTTATAATGCCTCTAAATACTTCTATATTGTTGAAGTTGAATAGTACTTAATGGCAACCCAGCCAATCTGTTACTAATGTAATCACATTGGATTGACAAGACTATTATAGCAAATTCATCATTTAAGTTGTAATGCAAAAGCTTCATGTTCTTGAGAATCTCAGTTCATCCTTAGGAACTTCCTGCAACTTATGAGTGGCGCACAACTTAATTTTCACAATTAGGATAATGTCTTCTAGCATCTTCAGTGGAGACTGATTCATCGCCACGTCTACATGTTCAAAATGTTCTATAGCTCATCCTTAAGAACTTCAATACAGCATACAGCCAATATGTCCAATTAACTTCACATATTTCTTGCAATGATTCACATATGATTTTGGTCAATCCGGGGCCTCATAATCTAAGCAGATGGCTAGAAGTACAAGGCTATGATAAAAAAATATGCATAAGCATTAATAAAAAGAAAGAATTAAACCTTTAGGAATTTCTGCCCCCTCTGGTACTCCTTCCTCCAGCCTCAATAAAAGATAATATTGCTCATCCACTTCTTTATCAGCTTCTACTAGTGGTGCTGGAATAAAAATTGGCATTTTAAGACATTAGTATGAAGCTTGAAATTGCATATAAGTAAACACCAGCTCTTTCCACAGAAAATGCTTTAACCAACATGGTGCACCTATACTGGAATCTATACCCTGATTCCTTACGTAGGCTATCTGATGGAAAAATTCCCCGGAAACCAAGTGAAGCCAATCTTGGATCCCTGAACCACTTCCAACCTTCAATACAAGCTTGAGCAGAAGCACAACCAGATAAGTCATTACCACCACCCCAGCCAATGCCTTCTGTTTCAGCATCTTTATTCACACCAGATTCATGTACCAAGGCACCACCAAACCGTTGCCAAGCAGCCATATCTTTTGAGGCATCCTGAATTTCCACCTTTGCACGCAAACGATATCTACAAACCACCATGGAGGATTAATGCTCTAGTCAATTAATTACATACTAAACAAGTCATACGATTTGACAAACAATGTAGATCATGAAAAGAACTTAAACCACACTGAAAATACAACAATTTTAAAAGCTTATCAGATTCTCTACCTTGGTTCTTCTTGCATAGATGCACATGAGTTCACAAATAGATATTATAGAATTGTTGGCTTCACAAAAGCCACTTAACTAAAAATTATTGGCATGGATTCCTCTTTTTTCTAAACGTGTCACAAAAGGATATACAGCCTACTGTACATCAATTTAGGCTCAAGAAATACAACAATTGAAACCTAAAATGCAGGTACTACAAAAACTAGAAACAAATAGAACACTTCTCCAGAAAACACCCTAGTGTCAGTAGAGTTTTGTAGAAATGAAACAATTGGTTAGAGGAAGTAGACCAGACAAACAGGTCACAAGTGGCAGTCATTTCACATCAACTGAACGCACTTGATGTGCCAAAAGGAGGATAGAAATTATGTTAATGTCCATAAATGACCAAATCAGGTCAACAGGACTGAGTGATACGACAATTTACAATAACTGATTCTAAGTGTTTTAAAGTCTCGAACAACCAAAATTTAAAACATCAGTAAATCCAAACAGGCAAACACTAAACAAAGCAGAATATACAAAGCCATGTGATACAAAACAATCGCATTAAAGGAAGCTCCCATACTAACACATTCCAATATTAGTCAATCATCCTGCAACACATTTGTGGATGATGCAATGCCAGATCCAAAAAAGCCTTAGAAGTAGTTGGTTATTTTCCAGGACTGTAATCATGTATAGTGTGTAGTTTGAGTTTCTATGGGCCAAATATGCACCAAAAATAAAGTAGAATGCTGTTTACCCATCATTATACAGAGTAAATAGGTACAATGATAACAATTATCAAAAAACACTTGCATTACCAACCACAAAGGCAACAAGAGAATAATGACAATACGTTACATATAAAACCCTCATTATAAGGAAGAATGGACTAAAAGTACAGTTGCATCTACAACTTGAATAGGGCTGTATCAACTATCAACTACATAGTAGCATTAGACTCATAAATACATAGTAGTATTACACTCATAAAATCCATGATTAACCCCAAGTAATCATGACCCACATTCGCCACATTGTTTCCCGAGCCAATGCAAATAGGTACAAGCAATAACAATTACCAAAAAACAGTTGCATTACCAACCACAAAGGCAACAAGAAAATAATGACAATACTTCACATATAAAAACCTCATTAGAAGGAAAAATTGAGTAGGGTTGTATCAACTATCAGCTACATAGTTGTATTACACTCGTAAATGCAAAACCCATGAGTAACCCCAAGTAATCAATACCTGCATTTCCCACACTGTTTCCCAAGTTTCT
This sequence comes from Sequoia sempervirens, assembly GCA_007258455.2. NCBI lineage: Eukaryota > Viridiplantae > Streptophyta > Pinopsida > Cupressales > Cupressaceae > Sequoia > Sequoia sempervirens. Next base: position 17,274 of record VDFB02132344.1, read on the forward strand.
TTAAAAGCAGTTTTAATTTTTTGATAATCTCTTTTGGCTCACTTTTACACTAAGAGGCAAAAAGGGCAAAGGCAAAATTAACATTTTTGGAACAGGTTTAGGATATTTTGAATTTTCTCTTAAGTTATACTTTGAATAGATCTCTTATTAGTTATTTAAGTTAAATTTTAAACCACAATGAGAGCTTTGCTTCTAATTTATACCCTGGTGAGGGTTTACATTAAAAATACAGTGCTGCCCTTAAATAGGACATAAATGCTTCATAACAGAACAGCCTACTGTTTTAGGGCCTGCCAAATGCTTTTTATATATAACAACTGTTTTCAATATTTAATATTTATCTATATGCAATATATTGGACATAAAAAAAAAAACATTTTTTTCCTCTTTTTTAACAATTAGAACATTGTTATTCAGCTCCCAATATTTTGCCAAGTTTTTCCCATTTTAAGCCCAAGCAATTGAGTTCCATGTATACTTTTACTGGATGCCATGTAAATGGAGTGCCACTGTCATCAACTATAAGCAATTCTGCATCACTCAAGTGACTCTTGAGTACCAGATAACCCAACATCATACAATAATTTGCACACAATAATGATCAGTGCTTGTTCTCAACTCACAGCTTTGTCACACACACTTCCTAATGAAACCTTCAAAAGTTAGAAAATGTTGCTAAGTTTACCCAGCCACAATATTCTATATAGAATATTTGACAACAATGATCAATGCAAAACACTTTCTTTCCTCATCAATCTCTGATTACCCAATTATTTTCCTTATCTATTCAAATGATAATAGATTACTGAAATTGAAGTTTAAAAAATTTCAATACAATTGGCCACTACATACTACAATACAGGATAAAATTTCAGTAAAGAGTTTCAAATGATCAAATCCTAAAAACCTAAAATTAGATCAAGCATACTGTAGTTAGGGTATGATGTCTTGATTATGTTTGCTCATTTGGTTATTTCCGACTACATGTTAATGATTTGTCGGCTTGTGAGAATTAAAAGAAATCAATTCCTAGAAGTTCTTGATGATTGTGTTTACTTGGCAATCCTTAGGAATTTTAGATAGATCTCTCATAGTCAGGAAAGGGAGTTTAATCCTTGGCTGGTCATCTTTGGTCTACTTCTATAAGAACTTCATGTTAATAAAGATATATTTTACTACTCTATCTTATATGCATTGTTATAGCTGTTCATTATTTTAAGTATTAGCTTAATCAAATAGAAGAGTAAATAATAGTGTCATTGTCTTAAAGAAGTTGGGTCTAATTTAAGAAATCCGTGCCCTTAGACCCCAATAAAGGTGAGAAGAGACCACATGGTCAAGACCAAGAGAACAAACAATCTAAGGTTGGTAGTGCAAAGAGAACAATGAAGAAGACTAGACTCTAGCAGAGCAAATCCGAAGCCAAAGTCCATCACAAAGCGTAAGTCACTGTTGGAGCATTAGTCAAAGTCATAGTCAATAGAAAAGAGATCAAAACATTCAACCCACTACGATTAACCATATGAAGGAAAAGTGGGTAGAAATTGCAAGACATCTTCCATTACGAACGAAACATGGGTCAACCTTGTAGACCAATTTTTGTAGGAAAAATCAATACAACCTCTTAGGAAAATCCTTGTTGGGAGACGAACTCCTTCATAGATGGAGAAAAGGAAGTACATGAGAGCAACCATCAAAACATCTAAGAGTGGTTAATTAAAGAAAAAGAAACCAAGCCAAAATATCTAGGG
>VDFB02132345.1:0-17262 GCA_007258455.2 Sequoia sempervirens
TATTTTTCTTTGTACTTTCCAAATATGATCAGTTGTTTTATCTTAAAAAATAATTAACTGCTTAATTTGGGTAGTTTGTAACAATCATTTCATGCAAATATTCTTTGAGTCATTCTTGGAAAAGTAGAGAAAGTGACGGTAGGACATAAAGAAGCAAAAAGAAGAAGAGCAATTTATTTTTTTTGAATTTTCAGAAAAGGTTTGAGTTTCAGGAATCTCAGCAGGGAAAATTTGCGAATATGGGTGGCCAATTAGTAAGACATGAGCCTGTAGCTCATGAAATCTTGACACAAAATCCTCAAACGGTTCAGGCATTCAGCAATTGTGGTTGGCTGAATTATTTTCTAAGGTTAGATTCTTTTAATGAGGAAGCTGCAAGTGAGTTTTTGAGGACTCTTTCAGAAGAAGAAGCTACAGTGTGGGGTTTGACAGTGGTTGTAACAAAAGAATGGATTGTAAAAGCAACTGGGCTTCCAGCAGTAGGAGAAATTTTTTCTTTAGATGTTGTCTCTGCTAGGGCAGAATTTACAGTACCAACAGATGGACCCTTGGAGGTTTCTAAACAAGGATGTAAACGAGTGTCACTTCCTTTTCCATACTCGGAATATGCCATCCTCATAATTAGGTACTTGACTTGTGAGGGATGCTTTTCCTATTTACATTCTTACCATTTTAAATTATTGAGTCATATGAGGCATGGTTTAGCTATTAATGTTCCAAATTTCTTGTTAAACCTTTTGAAACAATGTGCCCATGAAACCCAGAGAGGTAGGGACAACTCTATTGCCCATCATGCCCTCATTAAACTCTTGATTGAGCGTTCCCTGAGGGATGTGTCACCCCTTTCTTGGCAAGAATTTGTTGCCCAAAAGAGTCTGCAACTTCTAGAGCCTCCTAGAGCACTCCATGCAGCACCTACCCTTGCAGTACCTACTCCTGCAACCACCACACTAGAGCCCTCTACCCAAGTACAAACCAGGTCTACTAGTAGAAGAGAAAAAGGAAAAATAAAGGTAGGAAAGTCATCTAGGGCAGAAAAAACCCTAGAGTATGACCCTCATATTCAAAAACAACAGTGTTCCTCTCTTGCGGCATCTTCTCCTATAGCAGTTCCTCCTGCAGCAACACCTGTTGCCACTGCAGTTTCACCATCATCTTCTTATATTGAGTCTGAATCCTCTAGACAAGTCAGAAAGAGGAAAGCCACGAGAGTGCCTCCTATAGCTGCAACATTGCCAAAAAGAGTTTCAACAAGGAAACAATGTAAAGTCACCTCAACGTCTGCTCAACCTGAAGTTATAATAATTCCAGAGGACTCTGAAGAATATAGTCATAATGATTCTCAGAATGTATCTGAGAATGTTCCACATAGCTCGCATGTTGTTTTTGAAGAAATGCAAAATGAGCCAATGGAAGTTGAAGAAGCACAACATGTTAGTAATGAAAGGGGAATGCCAAGTCTTGATGACTTGGCTGAGGCGGCTAGGAAAATTTTAGAGGAAGTACAATCTCCTTCTGCGCAGCAACAGGAATTCATCCTACAGCAGGAGGATGAATAGCTTGAACAATTGGAAGTGTCCAATGAAACCTCATTACCCCCTGCAACTTGTCAAGCAATGGTTGTCTATAAAAAGACATTTTTGATTGAATTTTTGGAATACCTTAGGACCACATGGAGGCCAGTCACATTTCAAACCTTGAGTTTCTGCCACTTAGCCAAGACTGAAATTCAACAAAGTCTTTGGGAGGAAGAGAAGAAGAAATTGAAAAGAGAAATTGAAAGGAAGAAACAGGAAATCCAGGAAATGAAAGAGAAAATGAATGAAATGATGAAAATAACTAGTAAAATTTTGGAATGTAGACCACCGCCTAGGGTCTATGTTATGTGCCTAAAGGAACAATTTCTTTGGTTTCAATTAATGAGAATTTCAAGGAATTTAGATCTTGTTATTCATACAGCCAAAGAATTTTATGATGCCTATCAAGTAGCCCCTAGTTGGCTAAAGAATTCTTTATGTGAATTTTATTTGCATGGATTGATAATTCCCTCTGAAACAGAGTGGAATCCACTTCTTTATATTGGTTGTATTCATTTGAGGTCACTCATGTCATGGACGGCTAATGAAACTAATTATGGCAGACAATTGGAGGCCTATGAAGAAGCTGAAAGGGATGAGCCTATCCCATTGCGACCTGAAAGCTCAGATCCCTACACAATGCTGAAAACTTGGCTTACTATTGCATATGGGTTCAATAATCAAACAGAAAGAATAAAAATATTCGATATCAGAAAGCAAGTGTATGAAAAATTCAAAGGTCAACCATATCTATTTTGGAAGCTTTCCTCTTCCAGAATTGAAAAGAGATGGGAAAAATTGACTATTGGGCTGAGGAAATCTAAGCCTCACAGCCCTCTAAATTTTAAAGCAGCCCTTGGAAGGACAAAGAAGTACATACAGCTTGGTCTTCAGAAGAGGTTCGAGTTATGGTTGCCAATAACATTTCAACCTCCAGTTTTAATGTGGCCATTTTATCCCTATCAAGCTACAGATGTTAATAAGGATACAAAAACCCACAGATATGAAAGATGGCAACATTTCAGGGGTTTCTACTATAAATTTGGAACTTCACCATAAGGCCATACTACTCCTACGGATTTCAGAGAAACAACCAGTAAACTTAATGCTGGTGGACCATCATTAGGTTAAGTATGGGCGATGATGAACTCCGTAATATGTATTTTTACTATCTCTACTTTTGTTGCTAATGGATGTTTTAACTCTTTATCTAAAATGGGTAGTATCCTGTAGCAATACATTCCTATATTCCTGTAGCCTAACATCTCTATGTGTCTTATTAATTACCATGTTTGACTTCCTGAATGACTGATATAATGCATATGGTTTTAAATGATGAAATAGATTTAATATGTGATTAATGAATGTATCGTGTTGTTTTCCACATATGCTTTCTTTCGCCTCTATCACCTTGTGCATTGCAGGTTGTTGAAGGGAGCATGAACGAGTCATGCGCAACAGATCTCAGTCTTGTAGTAAAGTCCATTTGCAGCACGACGTTGAGGAAGTTGTTCTAGTGAAGACTCTCTGACCGGGTCATTGGGAAGAAATCTAAATGATCATTAAATATGGGAAGAGTGGAATGCTAAATTCTCTCTGGATCGTGTTGAATGGATATGCTTTCATTTATGAGAAGTTTGTTCCTCAGTTTCAAGATACATTTTATGTCCACGTCTTTCTCTGTTAGAGTTAGTTGCTTTTCTGGTTTAAATAAGTGTTCCTCCTGTGCGAGTGAGCAACCAAAGTATGTAAAAGTTAGTATTATAATGAGAGATAGTGTTTTGTGTTAGTTTTCATATGAGCAGAACAATGTATATCATTCCAAGTTTATGAATAAAAGCTTGTGAAGTTCTGAGTTCAATTTTGGCATAACTAGTTGATGCTTGCTAAGGGTGCCCACTTAGTAAGTATCTGTAGTTAGTTAGTTAGTTGTTTATTTCTTGTTGATCATAAGTTAGATCTTATTCTTGGAAATTTCAGTGCAAACTCAGTCTTATATTGTTCCTATAGCATCGGGATCCATCCCTGTGTTTGTTCCTGCAGCATAAGGCAAGTTCATAGTTTGTTTCTTAGTCATATTTGTCATGATTTCTACTTTGATTAAGTTTAGAAGGCTTTGCATTACATTCCTGTAGCATAAGTAGAATTTTCATGCATTTATTTCTAGTAAATCATGAATGAAACTGGTTCTTAGTGCACATACAGTGTTGCTCCATTTCAAGTATACATTCCCTGGTTTGACAATGTAAATGAACAACCATAAGAAGATGTTAGTCACCTGCTAGAATGTCCAATTCCAAGGTTAGGATTTTCCATGACTTTATATCCTTTTATGGGCATGACCAACATCTTCAAGTTGATCATTTGTTATAGGTCCATATTCAATTGGAGAATAGATTTCATGCCACCATTTTGTAGTTGATCCACCTTTAAGTTCTTCTTTCCAAACTTATTTCTTCCTGTAAAAATCTCCAAGAATGCAATGCAACTATTTGATATTTCATTTAATTTACCTTGGATCTTGGATGCCTTCTTTGATGCTTTCATAATGAGCTCTTTCTTGAAATTGAATGCCTCCACCCATTCAACTGGATTATTCATATTCTCAGCTATGAGTACATTTTCCATGACTAATACTTCTTTTGGAATTTCCATTATTTTCTTGAACCCAATAATAGTTGTATCCTCCATTGCTTGGCATTTTGTTGTGAGCTAAGTTATTTATTAAAAAAAAAAATCCTTTTTCATGTGTATACACTACCTTTTCTATCATAGCATCCCATTTTTGACATACACTGCCTATCCATTGTTGAGTGACCTGCAAGGAGGTTCTCATTCTTTCAATTTTAGTTATAGCATCCTTTGACAACAAGTCCTCTAAACAGGGGATATCCCCATTGACCTGTGTAGGCTTAATTAAATGTTGGATGTATTTTTCTAGATCTACCATTTGTTTTTGTAGCTTTTCCTTAGCTTTTGTTGGATTGTGCAATCTCCTTAGAATGACCTGCACAAATTATTGAAGGTCCTCTTTCTCTTGTTCCTTGGTGGAAGGACCCAGATTAATAGTCTCAACCTTGTATTTAGATGGACTAACCTAATCTTTATGCTTGCCATTTGCAAGTGTGAAAACTTGAAGAATTCTATTATTTAATTCATCTCTGGTTATCATTGACACCACCCTTTCCTTCTTTCTTTCTTTTGACTTACCCAAATTTTCTAGAAAATTACCTTAATCTAGAGTCTCTTATTCTACAATGATTGGCTTGGGCTCCAATCATTCCTTCAAAAAATCAAGAGTAGTTGACTCTTGTACATCTATTTCATCTTGAGAAATTTTTTTCTACTTTTGATCCTTAGGCTAATCATCTTCAATGTTCTTTGGATTTTTATTAGTATTCTGTTGATTTTTTTGTTCTCTAATCTTGTTCTCATCATTAGCCACATGTGTTTCCTCTTTTTCTGGAGATTTGGAAGGAATTTCTTCCACCTTCTTTGGTTCTTTCTTTTCTTTATCATTTTGCATCTTAGGAACCTTTTTCAATAGCTGAATTCCAAAGCCACTAAGCTCTCCACTCTTTGGAGTTTCTACTTCTTCATCTTCTTATTCTTGTTGTCCAGGCTCATTAGAGACAATACTCTCACCTATTGCAACTTCTACCTCCTCTTTTTCAGTTTCAACTTGCACATTTTGTGGAGGAGATTGTCGAGGAGTATTATTTCCTATAACTTCTCTCAGTATCCTCAACTTCTTCAATGGATGGTTCCCCAAAATTATTTTCAAGTTCATTTACTACATTCTCCATATTTTCTGCACCTGGAGGAGAAACCTTTTTCTTTGGAGAGTTCTTTCTTTGGATTTTCAATCCATGAGCTATTCACGATTTCCAAGGCCTCTACTGGATTAGAGTCATATAATCCTTGTGCAACCTTTAAATGCATCTCCACCAAATTTTGATGTGACCCAATATTGAAGGCCTCAACTATATATTCTTTAGTCAAATTAGCCAGTACCCTCCTGTCTGAGTCATAATGTTTTGCACACTCCATGATTAACTTTGAACATTGCACTAAAGGTGGTAACCTAGAAGCTTGTGCCAACCCTATATGTACCAATATATGAGCTAGAGGAGTAGGTGCATGGAAATACATTATTTTCTTGAAATCCTCATAATCTACATGACCCATATTAGTATCTCTAACTTCTACACAGGTTGAAATGATCTTAGATTCTAGAATTGTGCCTTTGAATTCATACTTCATCATTTTTACTCTATTTGTAGGTTCCTCTTTGATTGGTTTTGTGGATTTTTCCTTAGAACCTTTTCCTTTACTAGATTTTACCTGCATTTGATTAGAAAAGAGCGTAATTATTGAAATTACAAGCATAAATAATCATTATAACATCATTGCATCATTAAAACCATCATTAAAGAACATATGCAACATATAATTAACTTCAAATCATCATTAGAATCATCAAAACCAAGTTGAAAACCTTTAAAATCAAATATCAACCATTTTTGAGTTTTTGACACATTCATAGATTTTAAGGAATCTGACCCATCACAGATTTCGTGAAGGAACCGACCCTTGGGAACTCCACGCTTAGGCGGATTCCATGAAGAATGAAAAACTTGGTCAAACTTAAATCATGAGATATTCCTAAGATCATGAAATTTACCTTATGTCTTTCCCAAGATCACACTCAAACATTCCTTGAGCATTTTATGAACTCGAGGATGTTGGGCCTAGATGGATTTTAGAGAATCTAAGACATCACGAATTCCATGAAAGGATGGAAGTTTGGGTTTTTCTCAGTCATGTGGATTTCACAAAGGAAGTAAGAGATTCTACATAACTTTCATAAACTCTTCAAATATTTCAAATTGGCTCATTGTGATGAGTTTTGCATTTATTTCCTTTTGAATCACTTATAAAGAGACAATCCTCAAAACTTTGGTGAATCCATGACCAAGAAAATTTAGCGAAAGATATGTGTTCGAGTTTTCCACAATGACAAGGATTACACAAAGGAACAAGATTCAGGTTTTCCATGTAGAGGTGGATTCTGTGAAGAATGAATTCATGCATTTGGGAGCTAAATAATTAAGTGAACTAGCTACAATCCAACTTCAAATCCTTGAACCAAAGAAAAAATGAATCATATTGCTTGAATTACATACCAAGGTTTAATCATCACACTCCAATCATGCTATATGATCCAATTTAAACTAGAATCTGCAAGCATAACTACTCAATATCAATGAATTTCCATCTATCATGAGCTCTAGAGGGATTATCCAATGGCACATTACCACTATTGAACCTTTAAGAACCTACTCAATCATTTATTTTAATTTTCTCCTAGTCCATGGTATTCATAATCAAAATGCACCATTAAACGATTGAAATTTCAAAGACCTAGCTTAACAAAATGATGCCCTAGTTTCTCAACTTTGAATGCAAAATATACAATAAATGAAACAAATTCAAAGTTGGAATTAACAATGCAATGGTAATCATCAATTAAAGAAAAACCCTTGTGAAATCAAATACAGGAAAAACAAGCTCAAAAACACCATCACAAAATTAAATTAGTATAATGCAAACTGCGACCTTAAACTTGCACCACTAAAATTCTAATACATTATAAAGAATTCACATGGAAATCCATTTCAAAAAATAGGTTTGAAACCCTATGTTTTGACCTAGGATACTCATAATGAGAATCCAAATGCACACCTGGAAATCCTAGTTGATGACTTGCAAAATGCCCAAATCCACACCTTTGATATATTGAAATGCTCAAATGCTCTCCAACAATGCACTCCTTAAAATGAGCAATGAGTATAGGGTCAAGTGCATATAATTCACACCATAATTTAGCATTAATAATGAAGTAATTCAACTACAGAACCCATAAATGTGCAAATAAAGCTTTCATCAAAGTTTCAGAAAATGAGCCAGTAATGGATTTGGGGAATCTAATGAAGACTGAAGGATTTAGTGACACAACAAAGGCTTGGGGAATCTATCCAAGGATGGATTTAGCGAATGATGCAAACTTCATGGAATCTGATAGCTCAAAGCTTTAGTGATTATTTAAACTTTTGGGTAATCGAGATCACCGTGGGTATAGCGGACCACTTGGCCTTCGGGGAATTCGACACTAGGCGAATTTCCTAAAACTCTCCCAAACATTCCCAATTTTGATGCTTTAGTAAAATTTGCATAAAACCAATAACTCAAAGCATCAACCAAGCTAAAAAATGTTGCAAAAAAAAAACACTTGAAGTGTAGATAAAGCATTAAAACTCAACAAGGTGAAGTGAATCAAAATTTTGAGGAACCTCTCCCTTAAGAGGAAAAAGTGAAGCCTAAAGAAAATAATAGAAAGAAAAATAAAGAAAGAGGGTCCCCTCCTCCGATGGGGCAGGTGTGCAAAAATTTCACAACAGTCACCAATGGTGCTAGGGATATTTTTATGAATTGTAGAGGGTTGGTAGTGTTGTCAGACATTTGCCTGGTCCAAGAAATGCTTCACATTTCTCTACATTGATATGTCTTCTCCTGTAGCTTGGGGAATATTCTCTCAGTGTTTGTGTAGTGTCTCAATTCCAATTTCATGTGATGAAGTGGTCCACAAGTTGTTCTGTTAATGTCATATCTCATATTTATGAATTTTGTGCTTCCTAAATGAAGTATTATGTTCTTGTTTGATCTGCAATGGCGATTGATGGAATGGAAATATGAAAGAAGTGTATGAAAGTATTATTGGATGTTCATGGAACATCTCCATGTGATCTGCATGTTGTTGATTGGCCTTTTTGGTGCTATAATGTGTCTTGAGTTGGCTTTCTAGGTTATTTGTACATATCTAGCTAATAGGGTTTGTTCTTTTGCTTGTGCCATGTGCTTGGGGGTATGCACTAGCATTTGAAGATGTGTTATGATAGATTTGGGTTTCAACCTATCCTATTTGGGACTACATCAAGTAAATTCATTTGAAAGTATGTTTTTGGACTGATTGGTTGTGTGCTTCATGTTTCTTCTACATGTTTTTTTGATGCTGATTCAAATTGATGTGTGCCAATGTGTGCATTGTTTTAGATGACATTGGAAGATGTAATAAGTTTTTTTGGTCCTCTCTATCTCCAAGATAGGATCACATTATTCTTTGGTGGCTAACTTGTTGAATTCATTGATTATATTCTTTCCTAGCTAACCTAATTGAAGTTTTGAAGAATTGTGATGGATATAAATACAAGATCATTTTAGATGTTAGTAGCATGTAAGTATGAAAAATTGTGAGGGAGTGTGAATGTGGAATCCATTTAATATCCAATACAAAAAATGTGTAAGTATTTGAAGGAAAGATCAAATGTTCTTGAACGCCTCAATTAACAAAGTGAATTGTTGACAAATATTGTAATTCTTTATAAACTATTTGTATCCTACTATAAGATAGTTAATCTCATCAGTTCCTTGTATCTTTCCCCTAAAGTTATGTTAGATTCAATTTAGGAAGTCCTTTGTATCTTATGTTGAGGTAGTGCACCTTGGTTTGCAAGTCCTTTTTTGTAGTGAGCCTTTAGATTGTGAGTTAACTTTGATCATGATTTTTCCCTCTTTGTGTTTTCCATGTAAATTTGGTGTCATCTTGTGGATGTGTGTTCTTGTCTCTTTTATCACTATTATTGATTTGATGAGAGTTAGAATTTCTATATCTTTGATTTCCGAAGTTGTTGAAGCCTTATATTGCTATACCCTTCTCTGCTATTATTTTATTTAAGAGTTTTGTTTTGGTTAAGTGCTGAAAAATTCAAGTTCTAGAAGGGATTAAGTTTTTGAGTAGATAGATTCACTGCCATCCTCTCAATCTTTGTGTGTGTTCAACAATTGGTATTAGAGTCAAGTTCCTTAGAAGAAGCTTAACAACATGAGGAAAATATTTGGGATGGTACATGATGGTTTATACAAAGGTCGTAGGTTTGATGTGACTAATTATGCTTTCTAGAAATTGAGGATGGAAGGTCACCTAAACACTTGAGGGTTTGGTGTGTGGCAATCAGTCTTAGAATGGTTATTTTTCTCCTGAAACTCCTCCAATAGATCCAAGTGAAATTAGATTATATGAGTAAAATTCTAAAGCTTAGAATGCTCTCTTGTGTGGATTGGCTGATTCAAATCTTTTGAAAGCATGATGAATTGTAGTTCTGCTAAAGATGTCAGAGGAAACCTCAGAAAAATCTATGAAGGTGATAGAAAAGTAAAACAAGATAAGATACAGATCTTTAAAAGTATATTTGAGACTCTGAAGATGATAGAAGATGAAGACATTGCAAGTTATATGCTCTAGGTATAAGAAGTTGTCTCTTGCATCACTAGTCTTGCTGGAGAAGTAAAAGAGAATGAAATTTTGAAGAAGGTTTTGAAATCTCTCCCAAAATCTTATAGTCATAAAGTGTCTACCATTGAGGAGTCCAAGGACTTGGATCATACTTAGTTGTTGAAATGTTTGGTTCTCTTACTTACTTTGAAATGAGAGAGTTTGATCAAGATTCTCCAAAGAAGGAAGCTACATCCAAAGCTAACAAAAAGATTGAAGATGATGTTGCTGATCAAAATGATGAATTTGATGAAGTTGATGCAAAAATTTGTGAGAAGGTTGAAGAAAGGGATTGCAAATTAGAAAGATGATGATAATAAATGAGTTAAGGTTAAAAGAGGTCTCTATTCTATGGAGAGAAACTATTCCTTAGAATATGCGGAGAATGATTCAAATGATGAAACCCTTTTTATTGATTTGGAATTTGGTGACAAAAAGTGTGATGTTGAAAATTGTAAGAAGTCTAGCTCCTTGTATGATGAAGATATGTTTTCTTCTCAACTAGATCTAGAGTCAATGGAACTTGAAGGTTGGGACTTCAATCTAGATGATTGTGAACTTGATTTTGAAGGAGAACTCTGGTTTTCTCTTGAAGATCTAGATGAAGGAAATTGTAAAATATCAAATATGACTGCATGAGGGAAAAATTAAAAGAGAAAATTAACATATTAAAGGAAAGGACAAAGAATCAAAAGAATATATTGGAAAACTAAAACCTTAAATAAGATGTGGAAATTGATGTGATACTAAAATAAAAGAAGTCAAAGATGTGATCTTCAATTTTAAAATTTAATGATGAAGAAGGCAAGAGGATTGAGGATTTCTTGAATACCAAGCTCAATGATAAAACTACTGAATGTTTAAATCTTGAGGAAGAGATTGTACCTCTGAGAAAAGAACTTGAAAAAGAAAAAAAGGAAATTGAGAAGGGTCTGAAAATGAGAGGAGGTTCTATAATTATTGATTAGTTGATTAACTCTCAAAAGTCATCTAAAGAGAAATTTGGACTTGGTTTTGAAAAAGGGAAAAGTCCTATGAACAATACATCTATAAAATTTTAGGATAACTTCAAAGCAAAAGGAATGCCTTAAACAAGGGAAGAGAAATACCACACTAAAAATCCTAAGGATAAATTCTCCATAGATGTAAAGACAAATCAAGACAACAAGAAAGAAGGAGGATTCATTCATGTTTGGAACAAGGAAAGGAACTTCAAAAAGCTTGTCTCTAAGAAAAATTCTCCTATCAAGTTCAATGGTAACTGCTATGCTCACAATAAGTATTTTCATAAGGAAATTGAGTGTAGAAGCAAGAGGAGTCAAAATTTATTTAGGCCTCCAAGGTACAATTCTATGAAATCTCAATCTTTTTATAGTTAGCATTATGCTTACAATAAATTTGGTCATAAGGCTAATGAATGCATAAGTAAAATGATGAGGAATAGTAGTTTTATGACTTCTCAATCCTTCTATGATTACTACTACACATGCAACGAGTTTGGTCATAAGGATGTTTATTGTAGATCTAATGTGAGAAGAAGTAATTATGTTCTTCAATTTAGTATCACCTATTACAATTGCAATAAGTCAAGACACATTGCAAGGTTTTGCAAAGGAAAGAATGCAATACCTTCTACTTCACAAAAGAAGACTAACACTAATGAACAAAAGAAGGAAATGAACAAAGTATGTAAGAAGGAAGAAAGTGAAGTAAAGAATGAATTTGTACCTTCGAATGGTGTAGATGAGTCCTTTAGTAATTGAAAAGATAGAGCATTATCTCATATTTCTTTTGAAAAATATTTCAATCCCCCTGAAGAGAGTAAGATGGTGAAGACTTTAGCATGGAAGAGGAGTTGGATTATACCTTTTGGTGTATAGGTTTGTTGTGCAAGAATGAACCAATTGATGTAGGTTTTGATACAAGTAGAGGATGTGTAGAGGTAGGTAAACATATTTTGATTGATATTATTCTAGTTTGGTGTATCAAACTTGAAGATGAGTTTCATAAGTTTTCCAAGGTATTCCTAATGTATACTCTAAGGCAGAGTCATGATATTTTGGTCTGCACCTCTTTTTAGAGAAATTTTTTTTCTTGTAGTTCAAAAGATAAGTTGGTCAAGGGGTGAAGGTATTATATCCAAGTTTTCATGTATTTAGACCTTATGAAGTAAAAATTGTAAGTGACTATGTTTTGGTCTATGCTCTAGCAGAATAAAGTGATGGTGAAGGCTTGTTGGAATGCTATGTATTCATCAAGAAAATAAATTTTTTTCATGTAGTCTTCTAGACATGTTCAGGGATGTTCAATGCATGTTACTTTGAATTATCAGGTATTTTGGTGGTTTGCATGTTTAGTTTTGAAATGGAAGTGTGGTATAGATTTTTTTAGATGCCTATCTAATCTTGAAAACATATGTTTCGGTACTTGTCCTGGTTGGTATACAAGTTTAGTTATATAAGTCTATATAGACAATCTACATGTTTCAGGGTTGATATCATACATGATGTATGTTTGGTTTCCAAATTTCAAGCTAATCCTAATAAATCTCATGAAATATTAATGAAAAGAATATTTAGATACTTGGAAAGAACTCTAGATTATGGTTTCTAGTATAAGAGGATGATAAATTTTCTCCAAGTGCCTATACTAATGCTAATTAGGATGGTGGTGTTGATGACCAGAGAAGTACAAGTTCAAGTTCTTTTTTTTTGAGAGATAGATTGGTCTCTTGATTTAGTAAGAAGTAGGACTTAGTATCTTTATCCACAGTACACTAGTACAAAAACAACAATATATGACTAAATAAACTACTAAAAATTCCATATATGTGACTAATTTTGGTCACGTGACCATTAGTAGTTTATTGCCGATCATTTATAATGTGACCAAATTTATGACTAAACTATTTTAGTCATTTATTTAGTCATTGATTTAGTCATTTATTTGGTCATTGATTTGGTCATTTATTTAGTCATTTATTTAGTCATATATTTTGATACATTGGTACAGTCATTGAGCTATTTTTGGTAGTGGATTTTATTTTGTGGTCATTTACATAACACCACCAAATTTATGACTAAACTATTTTAATCATTTATTTAATCATTGATTTGAATTAAATTGATTTAATTACCAATTTAGTCATTTGGCTGATCATGGTAGTACAATTTGTTCAGTCATATATTTAGTCATTAATTTTAGTGTCACATTTACAATCCATTAATTTAGTCATTGATTGTTGTTAACTGGTCATTTATTTAGTCATGGTAGTCATTTATTTAGTCATTACTTTAGTCATATTTAGTCATTAATTTAGTCATGTATTTAATCATGTAAGTCATTATTTTAGTCATTACAAATCAAATCTAACTTAATTAATCCTCACAAATTAATGCATATAAACTTCAAGTATCATAGGTATTCAAATGTTGAAGAAGCACCATGAAATGACGACTAAAATTCTTGAACAAATATTATTGATAAAACACAAACACAAACACAGTATTTATGAGTGGAGAAAAAACCACTCTAAAAATTTGCTTTATTAAGCCTCATTGGAAAATCAAAATCTCATTGGTTACATTCAATGTCTCAGTGACACTGTACAACTTACTGACACTATATAAACAAAATACTCTTATTTTTGTATATGCTTATGCACTGTTTTATTCCTTGAGAATTGCAGATACTTTTTTGGGAAGGAACCTTGACCCCTCCTATAGGGCTTGACCCATTTAATCCCCTTACCAAATCCACACACAGCAGAAAAAACCTTTATTGGTTTTGAAATCACACTCCAAACTCTTCCTGTTGAGTATTCCTGCTTTTTACTTCTCAATTTTAGATTTTGGCCACCACAAATCAGGTTCAAAATTAGTACATCAAAGCATATTTAGAGTATATTTTTATCGGATATTGTAGTTGCAAGTTCCATAATTATAATAAGATAAATGGTTTTTACCTTTTGCATCAACTAAAATGCAATTCTGATAACTTTTAAGAGGATGCGACAATTGCTAGCCTTTATCCTTATCCAACATGCTCGAGCGCAAGGTTGTCCTATTCAAGCATGAAAGTTAGACTCAACATATAAGAAGAAAAATAAACTTCAAACATTATCAATTTAGTTTCCTCGTAGCTTTCCTCTAGCATATCTAGAACCTCTTTAGATGTTCCATCCAACTGTCATCACTCCCATACAGGTAGAATTGTGTATGTCTATCAAACTATCATCTTTCCCATAGAGTTAGAGCTAAATTCATTTAGAAATCTTTTCTTGTTGAGCAATCCAATTCCCCTAGCAAGCCTAACATATAGACAACCTCCCTTACATTCAAAAATTTACTCAAAGATGTCATTTTTAGTCTCAGAAATCAAAATAACCTTATCGTTCATTTGTCAAAACTACATAATTAATAGAAAAAAAAATCAATGGAAAAAGCATGAGGAAAAATAATCTACCTCTATATTATTAGGGGTGATCAAATACTACTTAAATCTACAATCAGAAACCCTCCTATGAGATACAACCAATCCTATCAGATTAAAAAACAAGAACTAAAACCTTCTTGAGAATCACAACAACAATACCTAAAATCAATCAATGGCCAAATGTAATTTTGTCCAAACATGTAGTAATCAAAAGGCTCATGTATTGCTTTGTGATAATTAGAAAATGTGAAAGGATCCTGAAAAAAAGGAAGAAATAGAAGAAATTATGCATTTGTTCAAATGAGTAAATATAGTGTAATGTGTTAATTGTTTTTTCTTTACATCATTTAGGAACTAAAGCATAAAAAATTGCATAGAGAGGATTTGAAGCAGCAAACCTCAAACTATAACAGAATCTGGTTAAAAGTTGTTGCCATGTTTGAAAGGACTATTTATTTTGCATTGGGATTCCCACTCTCAAAAACCTGACAAAGGCAATCCAGATACATGACCATTAGAAAGATAGAAAATTATCACATTAAAGAGAGGAAACAACAAACACTCTGTTAAAATTCCATTCCTGCCTCAAAATATACTGCTTTGCAAGAAAGAAAAGCATTTCAGGAAATTCCAAACCAATACTTTCATATTTTTTTATTAAACATCAATATAAAGACCTTTGTTTTGTTGCTCTTATAGGAATTTTTTAACTAGGAATGAAACTATTTCAATATTTAGAAAACCACGTTTGACAGGTATACAAGGTATTGGAAATACAAACTTACAAACTATTTGCAAAAATGCTTTTACATTTTAAGATAGAGAAATTTAATTTTGTGGACTTGCTTTAGTGGAAAAGAAAAAGAAAAGTTGATGACCATCACCAGCTAGGTGTGTGGCTTCAGGAAGGTTTAGAAGGTTGGTCACTATCCTTATTCAAGGGTAAAATCTATTACTAGGTCGCTGACAACACTGTCTCTACTCCAACATCCAAACCAGGTTGGGATTCTTGTTGTCTATGTAATAAATGAACAAAAAATGAATTTAAATGTAGGTTAGTGTTGTTGTAGCAGATTCTGGAAACATATATTGTGTTTACTTGGTCATTGTATCATTTTCTGAGTTCAAACACTTCATATTTGCTTATTACAGTGTTGGAGCCTTGTTTTTATATGCAAAATTATGTGTTTTTCTGATAAATCTGTTTCAGATTATTATGCACCCTTGTTGAGCTGATAGAATCACTCAGCCACCTTGTGAAACATGAGATGATCTCCCTAAGTGTGGGCTCAGATGCTAGAGATCAACCTCCAGAGAGGGCTGGTTCCCATGGAAACTTCACCTAATTACCCTATCCTACTGCTGCATGCTGAAAAAAGGGTGAGAAGGAAACATGAAACGAAACCTATGACTCAAAAAGGTGATGCACCAAAATGATCTCAAATCTACAATGTTGTTTCAACTCACAACATGATTAAATGAACGAGTTGTTTCATGTACAACTCAGGTTTCTACATACTTATACATTAGTATTTCATAGGAAAGATGAAGTTTTCTCAATCCTAAAAGGAAAAATTAAAAACAGATATTTTCACAATTAGAAGTTGTTCAAACTATTGTCATAACCTATGACCTGCTTAAGACATGCATATCTCTGCAAAAAGGTGCTGAAGGAAATGAGACATACATTGAGGATTTATATGAAATCACAAAAAATACATCAATCATTTATATTTGCACACAAAATACAGATTAGAGAAGGCAAAATAATTGTCTTTTATTGATCCAAAGAAGTGTTACATACAGCTGTGCAAGCTTGAAAATGGAGTTACAAATCTGCTCTAGCTTGAAAGAACTCTAAAAACAAGTTACAATGCAAAGCTAAGAGAGAAAGAACTAGAGAAAAATCTGCCCTTAGGCTTGCTTATAATCTGCTCAATAGTTGCTAAATAATAGGAACATGTGTTTGCATCAGCTTGCTGGGTCAAACTTCTTTGAACATCCAAAATAGTTACCCCTACTTTGCAGCCCCTTAAAAAGCTCCAAAAAGGTGTTTGACTGAAGAAAAGTTGTTATTTTGACCTTGTCTATCAACCAAGTTCCTTGAACAGCTCCTAAATGCCCTCAAAAGGTTCAAAACTGAGTCAAAACTGCCCTATATTCTCTCAACTTGTTGCACAGCTCATTCAACCTACTCCTTGATACTTGCCAACTGCTCATGACTGCCCATTACTTCCTTTAAAGTTTAAACTGTTTCAACTTTATCTCCAAGTTCATAGGACATATGGAAAAGGTCTTGGGAATGATTAAATTCCCTAGGAGGGCATAGGATAAGCTCCTTTAGTGCATTTTAAATTGCTTTATGACTCCTTGAAGATGGTCTGCCATACTTATGACCTTCATATGAGACTGTCATCTACTACTATCTATGATCATGACTGCCCTGTTGATATTTGACTCTGATCTGGGTTATAAGCACTAGCACCAACATTATGCTACCTGAGGACTCTAACAATGCCTTGGCACTATCATTGTTGAGTATTGAATTCATTGTTTCATGACTGTCATAGTAATGGCTCTTGTCAGTTATGATTAAACCCCCTACCACTTACAACTATCATGAATGCTACTTGTCAACAATATGAAAGCTATTTTTTTCAATATTTGGACAGTACTGCCATCACAATGTATGTGTTTGGCACTTGAAGAATTCAACACCCTCTTGACAGTCCCTATGATGCTCTGATAACCCTCTTAAATAGTGGACTGCATATATAAAAGACTTAATAAGGCTGCCATTACTATACCTTATTCATTAGTCTTCTCTTGCAAACACTTTGAAATACTGTCATGGATTTT
>VDFB02132347.1:0-47145 GCA_007258455.2 Sequoia sempervirens
AATTGTATGAAAAAATATCCATCCCCTAGATATTGGTGTAAAAAAATTGCATTTTAAAAATCAGAATTTTATCCTATGTATAAATAAAAGTTATGTGCACCGAAGTGAACATCACTTTTTAAAAATGCTGATTAGTAGAAAAAATATGTTATTAAAAATTACATAAAATAATTCACAATTTATTTTTTAATTTAAAAAAATATATATAATTAGAATCTACACAAAATATCTAACAAATAACTAGTTTGATTCATCTTCAAAACCTTAATGGTTTAGCTGCTATAGGTGTAAGAAAGTGAATGTCTGGTGAAAAATCCTGATTTTAATGTCAAGTTTGGCCAAAAATTGTAACCCATTATTGTGGGATCACCCCTAGCTTTTATATTTAACACATATCGACCAATAGTTGAACACAAAAAAACTATTTGTTGTTATAAAAACAACACATACTTATATAAAATACAACTTATATCAAACAAAAATGGACCAATAGTTGGACACTAAAACTTTTTTAAAATCCTTCACATTTAATGGGAAAATACATGGTATTTATCGTGTTCAGTTTTTACTATTAATATAAAATACTTCAATGCTTGTACATTGCTACCCCAATAGTTGTACATATAAGAACAATATTTTTTCACTATGATAACATAACTTGTTTAAATGAGTGTATTATTTTATTAAATGAGCATTTTATTTTATAAATGACACACTTAGTGGATAGTTATGATATTTTATTTGAGACAAAAAAATACTTATTTCATTTCTTCATAAATGTATTTATGTTTTTTTTATATAACTATCAAAGGTTCTCATGTGTTCAAGTATGCGTCCATTTTGATCAAATTTTGGTTATTTTTTTATTTACATGTAGACTATTTATTTACAATATATAGTATAAATATGTGTTAAGACTGAATATTGTAATCACAATTGACTGCTCAACTATTAGACCCTGCACAACTAGACCCCTCTCCCCTAATCATGGTTGAACTAGGTAACACTTTCATTCAGATAATGTGAAAATAATCTCAATTCAGAAGAGGAATCTACATTATTCTTTTGCCCGTGAGGAATTTGCCTAACTTTCTAAATTAACAGACTCTATGATTGTTGCCTGAATAGAAGGGAAGAACCATTTCTTTTTCTAAACAATAGTTTTACTGAAATTATGACTGAGTTTTCAGAACATTGTATGTACGCAGAAATCGAAGGTTAAACCCCAATCAAAGGTGTCATTTTGTCATTAAATACGATTTAAAGCATATTAAAGCATACTATCATTTAAGACAGGCAACAGTGACAGGTGGCAGACCTGTAGTTACACGTGCTTCTGCCAACAACATGCTTTTCAATACCGTCCAAACTGATCAATTCATTCACACTGCTTTCACTGAAATAAATATTAGTTTGTTTTCATTGGCCGACAAGGTGGTCCAATTGAGGTGGGCTTGTATGCTATCTTCTTGATAGCGAAAGGTGCATGCAACTGAAAAAGTAGAAAATGTCACAAATAAAGGCCAAAGGGCAACAAATATGGCATTGACTGTTTATCTATTAACCTGTTTGATGTTTGAGTAAAGTCTAACAAATATAATTTTAACCTATTTATAATTGAATATATATATTAAATTTGTCTAAATCAATTGGGTCAAGCAGAGGAGGTTTCGTTTAGTTTACATATACGTTGTATTTGTCTAATATAAGGAAATCAAAGATTTCTCTTCTTTGATTCGGTTGTTAGTGTGTCGCCAGGTGAAAGAACCAACTGAAATATAAGAATACATGACCACATATCAGTAAGTTCATTCTGGTTGGGAAGTGATGATATCCGGTTAGCTCTAACTTTGTTAAGCCATAGAAAAAAATCTGTTTATATAGGTTATCTTGATGTAGTGATTAGAGGAGGAACTACGTGAAAATCTAGTAGTGTCAACTCTGCACTGTGTTTTGTTTTGAGCTCGTTAGGCAAGGAAGCCATGTTTAATAGTGTTTCTACTGTATTTGCACTACTACTACCATTCTTCTACAAGTAAATTGACGGTTCCCTAGCACTTGAATGTGTTAACCTATTTCTACCAAAATTGGAATACTAGCGTAAGGATTGTTTTAGGCCCTTCCAATCATCTATGGGGAAGGAATGTAGTAGTGTAAATTCAAATAGGAGGGGAACAAAGCATCCAACATATATAGGCGTAAGAAAAAGGAAGTGGGGATTGTGGGTGTCAGAAATCAGGGTGCCAAAGAAGAAAAAAAGGATATGGTAATATTAGAAAAGTACTGAACTTTGCATTGCAGATGGAGTACTGATCGGATCGTCTCTTATCTTTGAAAACCCAGTGAGGAGAGAAGAAGATCGAGAGGAGGAGTTTACATCACTTTGGGATTTCACTTAGTTTAGCAAGGTAATATTAGAAAAGGATTGCGATGTGGAGCTTTTAATGCCATGGGCGTTGGTGAGCCAGTGAGTATGGAGAAAGAGATCACCAAGATGTACCGTTCAAGCTTCCAAGGGCTAAGATTGGTTTCCTGATTCACAGAGGTTAGTGTTAGATAGTTGCTTCCATTGGAACGAAGTATTTAGATAAAAGTGGAGCTATATAATTGCTTCCATCGAAATCAAGTATTTAGAAACGCTTAGAGATAAATAGGGACTTCCATTGAAATGATGTATACAGCACTTGCCCAAAAACTTTTCTCCAAAATGTATATAAATGTTTTCTGGCTTTGTTTTTTTGGTGGTAATATTCACCTATTGTGGGAACCCAACGTATATGTACATTTAAGAGATTTCTATTATACAAAGTATGATATTTTTTTTTATATTTTTGGATGACATCTATTCATGTCACTTATTCTTGTCTATTCTTTTGAATGTTCAAGTAAAATAATGGAAAAATAATTTAAAAAATGTGTCATGTAGTGATAAGTATTTATCTATCTAGTATTGCAATAATAGTATTCGTTAGTTAGTTGATAGTGAGTTTTGGCTTATGAATTTAGGCGTAGGTTGAATAATAATTTGAGTTAAAATATTCTTGCAAGTCATATGTATAGTATGTACATTTTTAGTATTGTAATATGATTATCTATTGTGTAATTTATAGATGGGAGTTGGTAATAATTTAGAGGTATGGTAGATCAAATTTGAGATTAACAATTTTTTCTAGATGAATATTATAGTTGTTATGGTTGATGTTGACCCAAAGTTTTATTAATAGCAACAATTGTAAGTAACATAGTTGAAGTTTTCATACTTGAATGATGAGAATACTTCCATGTTTGAGCTTCTTGATATGGCTTGCTCAAGGGCCACATGCACTTTTAAGCTTGCAAAGCAGACGCTATAGGAATTTAATAGGGTAAATATCAAGATCAGGGCTTTGAAAGAGAACATGTAAAACATTGTGAAGGGTTCCTCCTCAAATATTCTGATTGAGAGGATTGTGGATTTAGAGTGCTCTTTTTCGGACTTCAAGACCCTGTGTGAAATTCACCTTTATGAGATGAAGGCAAAGATCAATGAAACAAATGCGAACATTAAGAAGTTATTACAGGTTAGCCATAGTTCAGTCAAAAACAGTGTTGAGTCCCTAGAGGTTTTATTTGCTAAGATCAGTCACCTTAGGGAAGATCAACTATACTTTGTGGAGCTGATGGAGAAGGATCAACCTTCGAAGGGGAAGGGGAAGAAGGTCAGAAAGGATGAGGAAAAAGTCCCTTATACTAGAATTAGGGGTAATCTAAGGAAGACCTTTGAGAAGGAAAAGAAATAATTAATGGACATGGTTGAACTGCATTGAAACCAAGAGATCAAGGTGGCTAACACCTTGAAGAACATGAAATAGTCTCTCCTTTTGTGTTGTTTTCTATTTTTGTTTCTTTGTTATTGGGTCCCTATTTTTTGGTTGTTGGTTTTCTTTGATGCTTTAATTTCTTTATCTTTGAGCAGATTTCCCTCTTTTACATTGTAAAAGGTTTCAGGTCCCTTCAAAACCCATTTTTCCCTATTAATCAAAATATAGTTGAAGTTGAGTTTTTGATAAGAATAAATATTTACTATATATTTATGAGAAAATTATTTGTGTACTAATTAAAAAACCTACTCATTTATCATTTCATATAAATCTATTCAATTGAAAGTCAAAAGTAGTTGATTGAAATATCCTATCTATTTAATAATATTTGCTACATACTCCAGGGATGGGATTGCAGATTGGACAATTAACTTATGAATGAAAAAATATATATGAAATGGGAATGCTATAGGTGTCTAAAATTATAACCATGTCAGGAAAATTTATAAATAAATCCCTAATAATTATATTCCAACCTCCACAAACTACAATTAGAAATATTTATACTTTTTATAAAATTATTGATAACATGATTGAGGTGTATGCAAAAATGGTGGTCATAATATCAAACACTATGGAAAAAAATCCAACTAGAATACAATGATGTGATACGGGAAAAAGAATGTGAAAATGGTTACAAGCTGTAGTTTTTCTAAAATTTTGGATTTTGATCATTTCTACATGTTAGAACTGAAACATAGAAAAATAGGGTTTATCACCAAGATGAATGGATCCGGATGATGAACCAACTAATTTTCACTATGAAACACTCAATTATGAGAGCCAAAATATACAAATAACAATAAAAAACTAACCCTAACTATTATAGAAACTATGAGGGGAGTTTTTAGAGCTCAAATTGATGTGTACCTTACTGCAAGAAGCCTATTTTTTGGGCACAAAGGACTCATTCGCCTTTAGTGGCAAATGGGTCCCTATTAGGGTTTCTGAAACGGAGATCTAGGTTATTTACCTTCATGTTTGCACTCTTAGATTCCCAGTTGTCAACTCCTGAAAAACATGTAATATATTTTTTAGCTTCAATTCTTTGTTCTTGCACTGTGAAGCTCAATCTCACAACTTGACAACTTTGACAATTTTGCTTTCAATTTTTCCTCCACTTGATCTTCAACTTGTAAATCTGAAAACACACATTCAAGGGAAGAAAAACTTGTTGATTGTTAGTGAATAGGTGTTTTTCTAAGTCAAACCCCTTGTAGGTAATTAAACCAATTGATGAAATAATGAAATTGAAGCATATGAATATGAAATGATGTAATGTTGATACCTTGGAAGTTGTCTTGGAGTATAAATTTGCAATCTAGCATGTAGTGGCCATGAAGAATATACATCTAGATCTTGAATAAGATATACAATAATGATTGCAATGTAGATATTTAATACTACATCCACAATCATAGGTCAACAACATGTTTGAATACACTATGCCTTAGACATGATGAAATGATCTTTAATTGCTGCATTAAAACCTTGATAATCTAGCTTGAAATTCCTTTGAAAATTCTCTTATGAACTCTTGTAGACTCAAATTTTCTATAATGTATGAATTCTTGGAAGTCTAGCATGAAACTATGTGAATTAATCCAAAAATTCAAACAATTCAATCTGACACCAGATCTAGAAACAAATATTATTAAAATCCCCCCAGAATGAAATTAAAAAAGGGTGTCCTCATTAAGGGAGAACCCATTCACCACCTAGGGCGAATGGGTCCTAACATTGTTTTCCAAGACCTTACCTTTGGGGAATGAAAGTGCATCAAAAACCCATGTGAAATATGCAAATAAATGGGGCTCCTATATAAGGAGGACCCATTCGCCACCTAGGGTGAATGAGTCCTAGCACCAATTTCTAGGACTTTGATTTTCCCAATTAAATGTTATGTGATTTGAATTATGGGTTTTAAGATAGATCTTTGGGAGGTGTCATAAATAAGGCTTAAATTTGAATTAAAGGGACTATTTAACTCTAATTAACCAAAATTAATTAAGGAGGCCCTAGATAAATGTGAAAGTGTGTTACAACACTTTACATCACTTAAAAGAGGGTACAAATTATGTACATTTTATTAAAAAATGTCCAAGATCAATGTGAATGTGTTACAACACATTACAACATTAACTCTAGGAAAAATTAGGTTAATTCAATGATAATTTTTCCCAAGTCAAGTAAGGAAAAAGGATACTTTTTCCATTACTATATTTTTCCCCCACTTTAGTGAGATGATGACCCCATGTCAAACTCACAGTAAAGCAGACATCCAAGACACTTAAGTATGCAAGAATAAGAAATATACATAATCGTGCCCTATTAAAGGGCAAGTGAAATAAAGGAAAAAAAAAAGGATCAAGCACAACCATTTCAACACGATGTAGAATAGAGTTGTTTTGCCATAACATATGCTGCTCACTTTTGGGTAGTGGAACCTCAGTCTATCCACCAAGTGAGTTGTCCCAAAATATGTGTGTGCTCACTTTGGGGTAGCAAAATCCCAGTCTATCCACTACGTGAGTTATCCCAATGAGGTGGAAAATGAGAGAATCATATTATCCTCTCATACCATACCGAAGTTATCCTCCTGACAACTTTGATAAGGAACCATAGTGTAATGCTTTTGTAAATGCTTTTGTAATGTCATGTAAAATTTTGTTAAAGGGGATTTTTCTTTGTTCCTATAAGGTCTTCTTAGGGAGCATTGTGCCTAATGTCTCTAAGAGAAGACAAATCAAGGGTGTCAGATTATCACTCATGGGATGCCTCATTCACACAATTTCATGAAGGTAGATCATACAGTCTTGGAGGACATCAAACCAAATGACACCACCAAGAAGAGGACATGTCATAAGAAAAGGAAAAATCATGCTATGAATTTTTTTTTAAAGATGTCATCGATGTATTCCCACACTTTAAAGTGATTGCTACACCATTACTATGAGCAATTGCTTGAAAGTATCCAATTTTTTTCCTAAGACATGAGAGCTTTCCTCTAAAATCCTTATGCCAAGTCATATGTTTCCAAAATACATAAGGTATCTATGGATTCAGGGTCATTATGTCTTTGCTACAATGTAATCATAGAGCATGGAATTGTCAGCATTCCCCAGATAGTCATAGAAATAGAAGAAGGATACAAAGAGAGTGAAAACAAAGAAAAATCATTTTAGGACAACATGGAAGAGACATAAATGTCTCGAAACCTTACATAATCACCAAAATGAAAGCACACTTGACAAATGAAAAAGCTAAAGAAAATATTTTGGGTAAACATGGAAGAGAGATAAATGTCTCGACACCTAGTGTCATCCCCAAAAGGAAAACACAAGACAAATGGAATGATTACAACATAGAGAAGAATGAAGATACATATAGATGAATGCACAAAAAGAGAGAGACAAATAAATTGAATGAAACAACACAGATGATCACATTACATACATGTCATCACATAAAGGAAACATGAAAATGAAAAATACTAGTTAGGCACATGCGATTCAACCTAGAGCAGGTTATTTGCATCCCAATCTTGGTCAGTATAAATGGAAGGAAGATAGCTAGCTAAAGGGACAATGACAAGTGCTAAAATAGGGAAAGCACCAAGTTCAACACTCTTTTTAGGATAGTTGTCATTTAAGTTCATAGAAGAAGAAAATAACGTATTCAACTCATCATGCACATTTTCATCAATTTTTGCAATGTCAATGTCATCATCTAGATTTATCACAATAGGAGGTTGAATGACAATGTCCATGGAATGTTCTTGTTTATGTTTTGGTGAGGGTATAGAGTCATCATGCATTTCTTCAGGAAGGTTTAAATTTTGATTTTCTATGTTGTTCTTGTCTTCTTGAGTTTATAACTTATGAGCAATAGCATGCTGTTTATGGCTATGCTCTCTAGTACTTTGATTATGTTTCATTATATTGTCAATTTTTGTTTGTGTAAGAGAGGGTTTGTCAATCATAGGTTCCTTCTCTTCCTTGGGAGGAATAGAAGGAACAATAGTAGGTTGTTCAACCATTGTCTCTTCGACTTTGTAAACTTGTTTGATTCTAGGAGCGACAACATGATTGTTTGTGTTATCTTGTGATCTTTTGTAGGAAACTGTGAGAGGTTTTTCTATAGGTTTCTCTTGTATGTTCGGAATGGATTTTGGTTCAATCATTACTTCTTCAAGGATAGGTGCTTTAGTTATATGTTAAGGCATGTTTCAAAGGGATAATTCTGCTAAATATTCTTTGCCTTAAACTTTTTATATGAATTGAAAAAGATATTTTCAAGAGGCTTGATAGGTTCCATAGGCTCAGGCCAAAAGAAATCTAATAAAAAATTTCCTCGAGCCAAGGAAAGATTAAATCCACTATGATGCACAGTAAAGATATCATTTCCAAATGGAAACTCTAGAAATTTATGCACAACCAAAGGGATGACATTCATGGAGCAAAGACATGGAAAGCCTAGCTTCACATGAAATTGGTCTGATTGAGAGATGATGGAAAATGATACATTTAGTGTTTTCAGTCAAACTTTTAAATGGAGATCTATCAAGCCTATCATAGGGAAATAAAACCCATTATGCATCTTGATCCATGATTTTTGTTTGTCATATATTTCTTGATATAGTTCATGCACATATAATAATTCTTTAGTGATCACATTCTCTCCAGAGACGAGATCAATTAATAATGCATTAGTGGGCTTATTATTGATTTGGAAACCTATGTAAAGAGGGCTATCAGGTGCACATTTAAGTGTGTCATTTTGTGAGAAAGAAATATTAAGAGTATTTTTAGTTGAGACCTTACGAGTTATAGCTTTGATAAGTGCTACCACTTCATCTACGAGATGTTTAATAGTATCCATATTGCCATCATCCGTGTCAAAATTCATCACATAATTCATAGTTTCACTAGCAAGATTTATTGTGGCAGATATATCATTATTTTTTCCCATATTCCAATACTCATAAAAAGAAGTGACAAAGGCTATACATAATTTGTGTTTTGTTTCCAATTTTAAGCACTTAGATTTTATAAATGGGAACCAAGTTAATGTCTATGTACTCACTAAGGATATGGGATTGTAAGTATTTGAATGTGTCATCTAGTATGTTTAGGACATCTTACGACATTTCAAGGGTAGTATACAAATCATGAGCCATGGAGGGTTGATTATCAACACTATCAGAAAGAGAGTTAAGAAACCAAAGATCCACGATGAGTGACATATCGTGAGATGACATGAGCCTCAAACTTATTCTTACAATAGTATTATGAATATGACACCGAGTTGTAAAGCTCATGCAAGTTTTACAAACCTAGTGTGCAAACCCTAAATGGAAAGAGGCAATGAAACAACCTCAAATGAAATGCAATTTTTAGATTCTAAGTAATGCAATTTACTGATTACACAATGCAATAAACTAAAAATGAAATGTTGTAAATGTATGCACATAAAAATAGTCATCACCTTTAATTAATTAAATACTAACTATTTGATTAATATTTCAACTACGTATAAATAAACTCTCAATTTATTTATATTGTTCACCCTTCTCTAAATTCTCCAAATCTAAAAAACATATTCTACTAAATTAATTAAATAAAGAATGTTCTCTAAATTTGTTTTATTTAATTAATCTTCACTATATCCAATTAGGAATTAGAGGAAATTTCTACAAATTTTTGTGCCACCTCACCACTTGGTCACATGAAAATAAATAACTCTAATTTTTAATTAGAATTATCTTCAACTCATTTCAAAAAGCACATGGCTCATTTCCTCCCACACTTCCACTACTTTTTGAGCACATGACTTATTCCTCCCACACTTCCACTAACTTTGGAGCACATGACTTATTCCTCCCTCACTTCCACCAATTTCGGAAGCGCACGGTCTTCTCTTCTCACACTTGAATCTTCCATCCAAATGGAATGTTTCCCATTGGTCAAGAGATTCTCTCATCAAAATGGCATGTTGTCTTTGGTCAAGAGGACAACATCTTGATTCTCTTCATCTTCACCATCCATTTTTCTTATTTGAATATAGACCGTTGATTATTGCCTCCTCACTATATGCTTGGAAAGGGCTATAAATACAACACTTGGGCCTTGTATTTTGCATCCACATTTGAAGTAAAGTAATCATGTAGGTTTATCATTGGAGCTTGGAGCATTCTTGGAGTCTTATAGCTAGTTTTTACATCATGTTTTGCTTTGCATTTACATCTTAGCTTTAAATCTTGCATCATAGTTGCATTTTATGTCCCATCTTGCATCATAGTTGCATTATAGATTAGTTCATTTTAAGTTTTCATTTGAGCATATGTAGTATCATGCATAGAATCATATAGATCACTACCATAGTATCCACCTCCACTTGTTCATTTGTCATCAACATCATCCTTCACTCATCATAGCCTTCATCATCATTGTTTTCGTATAGTTTCATGTAGGCATTAGATTAGCTTGCATGTTCAATACTAATATCATTTCTTAAGTGTCATTCTAATAACCTTTGTTTACATAGAAATATGAGGGCCAAAAAGGTTAAAATAATCATGAAGAATAGAGGACAATGAGACGTTCTTGAAAGATTTAGTTTGTTGCAAATTGGAATAGTTTATTTGCTTCAAATCTTTGAATATAAACCATTTCATTAAGGTTTGTGTTGATACTAACTTTGCACATTTCACACACACAAAATGGTGCCCACCATGGGGCCTTTCCCATTTATTACTAACATGCTTGAAAATTTATGTTCATAGGTTTGAAAGTGAGCCTTTTGGAGCCTCTTGGAGCATCTTGCACCCATTTTGGAGCTTTTTGGAACCTCTTGGAGCCTCTTACACCCGTTTTGGCACCTTTGGTCTCTATTATGGTGCCTTTGGTCTCTATTATGGAACCTTTGGTCTTTGTTTTGGCACCTTTTGCACCATTTTGGGCTGCTTTATCTCTATTTTGGTGCCTTTGGTCTCTATTTTGGTGCCTTTGGTTTCTATTATGACAACCTTTGCACCATTCTAGGCTACTCTATTTTTGTTTTGGTGCCTTTTGTCTCTGTTTTGGCACCTTTTGTAGTTTCCAAGGGATAATACTTTGTGTTTTTGACTTGCAAGTTTCCCAAAAATGCTTGTCAAAGACGCTCTTATCAAACTACTGACATATTGTAGGGGTTGGAAGTGACTTACTTGTTTCCTTTTGATTAAGATAGGAAAATAGCTTAATTAAAAGGTTAGTGAACACCTTGCTTCCTTTTGGTTAAGTTAGGAACATAGCTTAAGTAAAGGATTAATGAACCCCATGTCTTTTGTGCTTGATGGATGGTAGGCATATGCTCTCCCCTTAACTGGGTGACCAAAAAGCTAGACCCATTCACTTTTCGTGTGTGAGTGAGAGTTGAGTATATCACATGTGTTCTCTCTTTATTCATGTGGAATAAAGATTGATCAAACTATGGGTATACTTGCTCACTTTTGTTTATCTTAGAGGGCTTTCCTTGTGGGAAAAAGTACTCACCGAAGGGAATGACCCAACCAGCAACACACTAAAGCCAAGTGCATTTCTAGCTAGTATATAGGTGTGGATACTGGAACAAAGGCTAGTATCACGAGGTTGGTTATGATGAGAAGGGAAGCAATGGTCTCTCACCACATGGATCAATCCAAATGAATGGAAAGTCCTTACTAAAACCCTTGTCGTAGTTTGGCCAAATCCTTTATCTATTCTTTGGCATAGCAACAGTCATTGTGTAGGCATCCACATTCTCACAATTTTTAGTAGAGATGAAAAATATGCCATGGCAGATTCATGGGTATTTGTACTTGGCTACGCTGAGAAGTGAGTGTCATGGAGGGGAGCCAGTGGCATCAAGCATCTAGTCATCTGCTAAGAAAAAGTGTGGTTGGGGTAAAACGCATGTGGAACCTAAAATAATACAGTCTTTCACAAACTTAGGAGTGTACATTGCTTGTGTCTTTATTAGAGTGTCTTCAAAACAAAAAAAACATCACATATTGAAAGTGAAAACCCTGATTCATAATTGAATTTAGTGAAACAACCAAGTCTTGCATTGAAAAATCAGGAAAACCAAGCAAATTTTTGAAGAAAGTTTCAAAAAACCAAGTTTGAACCTATTCTAGTGCCTTTTGTCTCTATTTTGGCACCTTTTGCACATTTTGTGGTGCCTTTTGTCAATATTTTGGCACCTTTTGCAGAACACAAAATAGTGACCTAGGTTCATCTCTTGTCTGACAATCAATCTCATCTTGGGAATCCTCAAAAGTGTTCAACCAATCCTTAGGTAAAATAGAGTCTAAACATGTGTGTTACCAAATGATTTCATGAAAGATTAAAATTCAGAAACAAAAGTCCAAACCTCTTAGTCCAAAAGAACACCAAAAATTTCTATCAACACTTTTTGAATTTAGAGAGAGGTTGATCTTCAATTTCTACAAAAGAGCTTGCAAGAACAATCCTGAATTATACATCTTTTACTATTGTCAAAATCCACAACTTTTCCAAACATTTGAGTTCCTTGTTTAGGAAGAAAATTTACCATCAGTTGCACAGTTTGAACTGAAATTTCAAAATTTTCTCAAGTCCAAGATCATTCCTTAGATACCTTAGAAGTCTAAACTTGTTAAAATCGACCTCTACAAGTTTAATTTTCCAACCTAAACAAAGATCTAACATCACAAAGTACCAACATAATCAAAATTATCACACCTTTGATTATTAGGCATAGTTTCATCATCAAGATTCACCATCCTCTCATCACAAAATGAAGGTATTTAGTTGAATCCAAGCTAGTCTCATTAGAATTTGTCATTCTATTTGACTTAGTTGTAATCCTTGGTACTTTTCTAAAACCTAGATCAAAGTTTAGTCTAAACTATAACACTTGTATGCCCATTCAAACAAGGTTGCAAAAAAAAAATCTCAAGGAAAAAGGACTTGAAAATCACAACATTGAAGAGCCAAACATTGAACGCCCAACCATTGAAACTTGAAACATTGAAATTCCTTCCATTGAAACTCTAATCATTGAGACTCAAAACACTAAAACTCAAAACAATGAAACAAAAAACACCATGGTGAAGGCTGAAGAGAATCATTTTCATGGACTCAAAAACACTGATGGGGAAGAAATAACTGAAGAAGATATCCAACATACTGAAAAAGACCCCAAGTTCCACAAGTGTTTAGAAAATATTCTTGAAATAAATGGGGAAAAATACCTCCTTATGTTAGCAAAACAAGGTGCCAAATTACCAGAAGACTTTGATGTGAATCAATTGAAAGCACCACCCAAAAAGCCCAAAAAAAATCTTGAACAAGTGGTTGCTCTCACTCACCAAATGAAGAACCTTCAACAAAAAATCCTTGATATGCAAAGAGGGACTTCAAAATGATACTTGATCCAAGACATTTTTCCTTGTCCATTTGATCAAAGTATTTACATGATACTCTTTCCCAAACATTGCGAGTTCCCAAAGTATGACAAATACAATGGAAAAACTAATCTGATAGACCATGTGAGAGAGTTTAGGACCACAAGTCTTGAATTTTCATACGGGGAAACATATTTGATGAGATTATTCCCAAGAAGCTTAGGTGGAAATTATCTTGAGTGGTTCTCCAAGCTCACCCCACCAATTAACAACTTTGAAGAATTATTCAACAATTTCATCACCCAATATTCTTACAACATCCAACATGACATTACTATGAAAAATCTTTGTAACTTGAAACAAAAGAACGTGTCCTTGTATTCTTGCAAAAATGGAGAAGCTTATTTGCACGATACTCTTATCTCATACTAGAAAAGGAAAAGATAGCAATCTTTATTGGCAACCTTAATGACGAGATGAGTTATAGATTGGAATTACAATGTCCCCCAACCTTAAAAAATTGATTGAGAATGGGATTAAAATTGAGGATTCCTAGTCAAGAGATGATTTGCTAAGATATAAAATGAAACAACTCATCAAACTCCTTCAAGAATTACAATAGTAGTGAAAAACCCAAGTTTTGGCAACAAAACAAGAACCTTGGAAACAATGATGGTACAGGCGAAGGTCAAAATGAAAAACATGTATTCAACCTAACTGCAACCACTGCCAAAACTAATCAAAATAACAATCCCCCAAACAACCAAGGCAACAATCAAGGAAAAAATCAAGGCAACAACCAAAACATCAATCAAAGCAACAATCAAGGTAATGCTAGATCTAGAACACCATCATATCGAATGTCTAAAAATCGAAGGAGGTTCACCCCTTTGGGACAATCCTTAGAATTGGAATTAAAGGAACTTATCGAAGCTAAAGTCATAACATTACCAAAGGTAAGAAATTGGAAACCACAAATTAAGCCTCCATGGTGGAATGATGCTCACTTTTGTGACTTTGACTACAACAAGGGACACAAAACCAATGACTGCATGTAGTTAAAACACTTGATCCAAGATTTGATTGACAACATGACAATATTTGTCAAAGGACTCCACACAAACAATGATCATGGGGTGTTCAAGAACCCTCTACCAAACTATGAGAAAGGAGAGTCCTCGTTATCAAATAACAAGGGCAAGAACATAAAATATTTCTATGACACCACCATTCTTCATATTGAGGTGGTTGATGATCCAACTCATGACAAATTAGATACTATTGTCAATGATAACCCAACAAACAATGACACCATGGGACATGAACAAAACATCATGGAAATTGAAAATCATCACCATACTATTAACAATGCCTCACATCAAATCAATGTTATCAAAATTAGGGAACAACAAGAAAAAACACCCGTCAATGCAATCACACGAGGACAAGCCAAGGTAACATTGAAAGGAGTGACCCCTTCCATGTCCAAGTTAATTGCTATCCCTACAACCCAATACAACAAAGTGGATCAGTTGCAGAAGATACCTACACAAATATCCATATAGAACTTCTCAAGATTTCTCCTTCTCACAAGGAAATCATGGAACAAGCTCTAGTTGCCACCTTGGTACCAAACAAATTGGAAGTTTTCCGATTCCAAGCTATGGTGGGACATTTGACTACACCACACTACTTATCTTTTTTTGAACATGACAATATATTTATCAATCATCCCCACAATGTTTCCCTACACATTGAAATCCTAATCCACAAGCACCATCTTAAAAATGTCCTAATAGATGGAGAAGTCGGCCTGAATATTTGTACTTTGAAACTTTTCCATGCACTAGTCTATTCAGAAAATGCTATTGATCCTAGAAGGAAAATCACAATAAAAGCATATGATGATGAGGAGAGATCTTCACAAGGATTGACAATGCTACCTATTCAAGTGGGAAGATTTGTGAGAGATATAGTATGCTAGGTGTTAGACAAAGAGTTAACCTACAACATATTCTTGGGAAGACCTTGGATTCATGACATGCAAGTAGTGCCATCCACATATCACTAGTGTTTGAAGTTCCCATTCAATGGGAACAAAATCACTATTGCAGCTAATTCAAAAAACCCCAATATTGTAACACCCTCAAGACAACCCAAGATGCTTTTGTACCACACAACAGGGAAGCTCCAACTCAGGGTTTATCAAATGATGGGAAAAAACTAAATTCCTTGTCAAAGTGGGTTGAGAAAAAGGACCAATCAACGGATAAGGATATCGGTCATGCCAATCCCTCAAGTAAAGAAAGTACATCAAATCATACTCCACAAAACCAGGAAATTCAACTTGAATCCTTATCAAAACAAGTTACCAAGATCCAATTGAAAGACAATGGCATGGAGGAATACTTATTTCAAAAATCCTTATGTTTATCACAACTTTCATCTTCTCCAAACTCATATGGACAGCAATGGACATCAAGACAACAATCATCACAACAAGAAAGTACATCAAATCATACTCCACAAAACCAGGAAATTCAACTTGAATCCTTATCAAAACAAGTTACCAAGATCCAATTGAAAGACAATGGCATGGAGGAATACTTATTTCAAAAATCCTTATGTTTATCACAACTTTCATCTTCTCCAAACTCATATGGACAGCAATGGACATCAAGACAACAATCATCACAACCCACCACAATGTTTGATGGAACCTTTGTAAGAGTAAGCACGTTAGTGGATAAGTCAAAAGACAAAGAGGTTTTAAAATGGTTGTACAAAGATGAAATTTTTTCACAAGCATCCACTTCAAGTGTATAGACAGAGTGGTATGGAAAAGGAAAGACAACCATGGAAAAGATGGGATATGAGGGAAAAGGTCCTATCAATAAAAGGAAAGAAGGAATCATAGAACCAATACAAGTGGTCAGAATGCAAGCCAAAGATAAAACTAGATTGGGGTATAGAGAAGAATCCAGAGAAGAAACCAAATAATAAGTTGTTGAAAGAATCCTACAACTACAAGCTAGTGACACTCATGAAACTGATTCGAATGAGTACGAGTGGGATTCATTATCTAAAGAGTCTTGTCGTGATAAGGAGATTGATGTAGTCTAAAATTATACACCCATATGTGAGGAGGGCCAAAGTTTAGGATATAGACCGCTTGAAATAGGATCACTACACATTGATGATTTCAGTGAAGAAAATCAAACTCAGAGTGAATGAATAATTCAGAGGAGAGTTACCTTATAGACATCAATTTTGCTATGGGACAATCCAAAGACATTACCATCGAGACTCTTACTACATCTGACTTTAGCCAAGCCAATGACTTCTTACCCCTGGTACATCCTAAACTAATATATTAGGATCAAACTGAGCCATCTAATATCCCCCTCTTTTCAAACGACGAAGCCATTGTCAACTTACTCTATTCCACCAATATTGAAATAGATTCCACCATTGAACATCGTAACGAAGCTTCCCACTAGGAGAGTGTCAAATTTTCTAGCTACAAAATGAATAAGACAAGGAATAGATTTGATGGTGAAAACCATTTAATGGAAGTATCATATCTAGAAAAAAAAAAAGAGTGTATCCAACAGTGAAAACATCTCTGAGGCAATGAAGAATGGAAGATTTAACACACTCCCCAAACACTTTCAGGAACAACCTAAAGTATTGGTTGAACCCACCTAGTCTATGAATATTGGCAATGAAGAAACAGTGAAGATTGTCCATCTAGAAAAATCTTTGATAGATCAAGAAAAATATAACTTCATCAAATTCTTCATAGAAAGGAAAATAAACTTTGCTTGGTCTTGTGTTGACATGCCAGGGATTGATCCAGAACTCATCATGCATCACCTATCTCTACCAGCAATAGTAAAACTAGTCAAACAAAAGTTAAGGAAATGCATCCACATATTGCCATCTTGGTAAAAGGAGAACTGAAAAAGTTATTAGATGTGGGATTTATCAGACCTTTTGACTATTCAGAACGATCTCAAACATCATACCCATTTCCAAGCCAAAAAAAACATTAGAATCTACACAGATTTTAGAGATCTCAATAAAGCTTGTCCAAAAAATGACTTTCCCCTGCATAATATTGACATCATTGTGGACTTGACTGTTGGCCATGAAGTTGTCTCACTCATGGATGTATTTTTAGGGTATAATCAAATCAAAATTTCTCTTGAAGATCAAGATAAATTGCCTTCACATCTCCTTGGGGCACCTTTTTTTGGAACGTCATGCCATTCGAATTGAAAAATGTTGGAGCCACATATTAGAGAGCAATGACCACCATCTTTCATGACATGATACACACTTTTATGGAAGACTATGTAGATGATTTGTTGGAAAAATCCTACACTAGAGAAGGACACAGGTAGAGATATTAGATAAGCTTTTCACTAGATTGGAGAAGTTCAATGTGAGACTAAATCCCAAAAAATGTGTATTAGGTGTAACATCAACTAAAATTTTGGGATACATTGTATTAGCTAAAGTTATTCAAGTGGAACCTGCAAAGGTTAAAGCTATCATTGAGATGCCTCCCCCTTAAAACATCAGCCAACTCAAATTCTTGCAAGGAATATTCCAATCTATCAGGAGGTTTATTGCACAACTAGCTGACAAAACTCACCCCTTCAACCACTTGCTTCACAAGAATGTATCTTTTTGATGGGATGAAAAATGTGAAGGAGCCTTCAATCAATTGAAATAATATCTAATGATTCCACCTTTGTTAATACCACCAATAGAGGGAAAGCCACTTTTATTGTACATAGCAACAACTGAAATATCATTGGGAGCCTTGTTAGCAAAAGAGGACTCAACAGGAAAAGAAAGGGCAATATATTACATCAGAAAAACCTTAAATGGCTATGAGATCAATTAAATCTTCATCGCAAAGGCTTTTCTGGCAGTAGTGTTCACTACCCAAAAATTGGGACATTATATGCTTAGTGATACCATCAAGTTGATAGCCAAGATAGATCTACTAAAATACCTTCTAAGCAAAGCTAATCTAATTGGAATATTGGATAAATGGGTCATGATGCTGAGTGAATTTGACATCCAATATGTTGATAGGAAGGCAATCAAAGGATAAGCTATTACAGACTAGTTAGTTGAAGCACCATTACAAGACAATCATCCCATGAGCATTGAGTTTCTAGATGTTGATGTCGTAACAATATCCACACAACAATGGTTCTTATACACAACATGGATCAGGAGCTAGAATCTTGTTTATCTCACAAGGACATACCATTCCTAATTCCTATAGACTGATGTTCCCTTGCACTAACAACACAACCAAATATGAAGCCTTGATCATTGGAATCAAAGTAGTAGTTGAGTGGAAGATCATAGAGTTACATGTCTATGGGGATTCAAAACTAGTCATTAATCAGGTAAATGATGACTATCAAACAAAGGATGACAAGATGATGCCCTAAAAAAGAATGGTTTATGACTTCAAAAAGTACTTTGTGGAAATAAGATTTGAGAAAATTCCTCGAATTGACAACAAAGCCGGTGATGCCATGGCGACCATTGCTTCTCTCTTGAATATTCCAAAGAAACAAGCCCATTATGAGTTCATGGTGGAACAATTGTTCAAGCCATCTTATGAAAACCTAGAGTCCCAAGTTATCTACCATCTAGCTGATGCTGACAAATCCCTCCATGAGAAAATCTATATGTACCTAAAATGTAACACCCTTCCTCCGACCTATCTCGCAATAAAAAATGAAACTTCATTCATCAAACTGCTTGACACACCCTTATTGTAGATGTTCTTTATCGACGAGGTCTTGATGGAACTCTCCTCTGATGTCTAGAAGATGATGAGTTTGAAATGGATTTACGGGAAGTACATGAGGGTGTTTGTGGCACTCATTTGAGGGTTTAACCCTAGCTAAGAAACTCATTCATCTGGGATATTACTAGCCAATGATGGAGAAGGACTCTTCAGTTTGTCAAGAAATTCCAAAAGTGCCAAATTCATGGAAATCTCATCCACACACCAGTGTATGAACTTCACCCTTTTGCATCAACATGTCCCTTTTATCAGTGGGGATTGGAATTCAAAGGAAAGATTCATCCATCTTCACCTAATGGACATGAGTTCATTATTACAGATCTACTAAGTATTTCATGAAATGGATTGAAGCTATGCCTCTAACCACCATCACAGGAAAAAATCTCTCATCTTTCATCCTAAACTACATCATTTTTTAGTATGGCATCCCTTAGTCCATCATCATTGACAACAAACAACCTTTCAAATATCAAGACGTTGAAGAACTTTGTGAGAAATTTCGTATCCAGCATCAATTTTCTACACCCTATTATCCACAAGGCAATGGCCAAGAAGAGGCCTCAAATAAGACTATCTTGAAGATCTTAAAGAAAACCATCAATGATGTCAAGGACGTGACTGGCATGTGCAATTGAACCCTACTCTATGGGCTTACAAAAATAGTATCTGTACCCCAATGGTTCGTGCTACACCATATGCTCTAGTTTATGGCTCATAAGCCATTCTACCTATTGAGGTTGAGCTCTCATCACTTTGTGTATCACTAAAAGGGATCATTTTAGATGAGGATCATAGGGTGTCTAGGTTACAAGAATTGGAACTCTTGGATGAGCATCATCAACATGCAGTGGATCACCTGAAGGCATATCAACAAAGGATATCCAAAAGCTACAACCATAGAGTCAAGCCTACAAAATTTCAAGTTGGTAATTTAGTCTTGAAAGAGAACCCCTGCAAACAACAAGATCGAGAGAAGAAGGGGAAATTTGAACCAAACTGGCTAGGTCCCTTTGTCATTGTGTTAGCCTTTGGATCAAGAGCATATCAGTTGTCTACACCAAAAGGGGATTTTTTTGATGAACCCCTCAATAGCCTGCATCTCAAGAAGTTCTACACTTGAATCATCCATTGCATTAGAAAAAGGTCCTAAAAAATACCAAAAACATTAGAAAATATCCTAAAAAAATGGTTGCCTTGATGAAAATCTAGCAAACAAGAGTCTTGGTAACAACAAAAAATCAAAAAGAGAGAAAAATGCAAAAAAAAGTGAAAATAAAAAAGATTAAAAAAATCATAAAATTTGAAAAAGTGTAATAAAAACAAGTAGTGAAAACCTGGCAATAGGCACTATTTGTGATAGGTCAGCTTTTCCATCTATTTGAGCATGCCAACCATTCTCTTTTTCCATTGAATTTCACCATCCATCTACCTATCCTTTGAAAGCTCCATGTACATATCTTGGCATTGTGGTTGTGTCTCAATCTAGACTAGGGGAAAAATCCTGAACTCACTATGGGCAAACAAACTTTGATCTTAAACCAATGGACAAATAGTAGGAAGACAAACAAAAAAACAACAATGATTAAAGCACAACCCAACATTGAACATCAATCACCATCAAAAACACATTGAACATCCATATCATATCAAAATCCAAAAATAGGTCAAAAGTCAGTCAAAAAGTCAAAAAATAGAGTTGTCTTGTCGAACTATGTTGTCTTTGAGCTTTAACGTAGGAAAGGCTAATCTTTGATCAACCCTTGAGACACCCTAGGTCAATTCCTTTAGCGATCCATTGTAATTAGTTGTCGTCTCTCATATGTTCATATCTTGGTCCTGTAAATTGGTTGAGCCAGTCGAACTACATGGTCTCTGCATGTATAACATAGGAAAGGCTAATCTTTGATCAACCTGCAAGGCCCCTAGGATAGGTCTTTAGGTTAGGTTCTTGGTCAAAATCTTGGAAGACCCCTAAAAATTAGAAAATCAAAAAATCCCAAAAACATTAGGAAGTTGAAAGGATGATGTTCTTCTGAATCGTGGGTTTATCATGTTAAACACAAATGTACAATTGTTGTACTTTGATTTTTGTTATCATATCTCTAGAACCCCTCAATGATGTATCGAACTATAGGATCCAAAAAGGAGTATGATTTTTCTTTGTTTCATGTCTACGAGTTGATCATTATTATTGTGCAAATTGTCATGAGACATGTGGTACAAAGTATCACTGATGGCATTCTGAATTTGCATAGGAAAATGGTTATCTCTTGTTTGTTTACACAAGTGATACTTAGGTCATCTCATTTTAATTATACTTAGATGCTTTTGTTAACTTGCACTATCAAACATCATGAAAGTAGTACTCAGGTCATCATGGTATACATATACCACTAATGCTTGTGCTCACTTTCAACATTTTAAAGGCCCAGTGATGATGAAAAGCATGACAAATCAGATGTTATGAATGACAACTTTTTCATACGAGATTTGCATGGTTAGAATAGATTGCATCCATGTTAGTTTGCATATGTATTTATGAAATTTCCAAAGCTACAACAATGATATTATCTCTTGCATTAAGGGATTGAGTACACTTGACATTACCAAAAAAAAAATCATTTTTGTATAGTTACACATCAATTGCATCATCATCAATTAGAAAAAATTCTCATTTAGTTGCATATCAATTGCATACACTAGGGAACATTACAACATCATTCATCCATTCATGCATCACATCATAATATTTGCATCAAAAAACACAAAATGACACCCATCATACCTCATTTACATAATCAAGATAATTTCATATAGTAGCATTAGGGAAGTGGTTCCTTAAGCTTAAATGAGTGAGTCTCTTCAGTTTTCCAAAAGAATTGGGAAAAATGTCAAGTTTTGAGAAGCTTAATCTAACAAAGAATCAACTGACGACAACCTTCCTACAACTCTTGGAATTTGGATAGATTCACTCATTTGATCTTAAGACCCTAGAACACAATCATCTACATAATCATTTGCATCACATAATCATCATTCATCCTTACAAAACATCACACATCATTTGCATCGCATCCATACATATTCAACAAAATCATCACATGGAACATCTTACATCATTTGCATAATTAAATCCATCAGCCATAAAGCATATGAAATCATCATTGCATACACCACATATAAACATAAAAAAAATATGTATCATCATATACACATTCATTCATTACATCATTTATTTGCATTAGAAAAGAACAAAAACATAAAATGCATGTCATTTCATTAGCATAATAAAATCCATCACATGCATCATATAGGCATCATTCATAAAATCATCATAGACTCATCACACATTAGTTGCATCATCATTTTCATCCATAGCATAGCATAACATTAGAATCATCATCATAACATGGAAATTAAATGCATCATAGACATCTATCATCATATTAACACCATCGTTGCATATCATATAACCTCAAAAAACATAATGTCAAAGTGTATGAGAATATCCAAAAGTATGATGAGATACATCTGTAGACATGCAAAATTAACATTATGCATCCGCTCATTAAATTAATCAAACTCATCCATTCACCAGGTAAATCAGGTCTTTAATTCAATCTCTAAGGATTATCCACTTAAATTGAATAAATTAACTTTATTTAATTTAAGCCTATCATTCCCTCTTTGATTAAATAAATCAAGACTTTATTTAATTAAATCTCCAAGTCATATTCCATCCTTTTCTAATTTAAATAAATCAAATATTTAAGTCAAAAGGTCAAACATCCTAATCATCATTAAGCTAGTCTAACTAATTAAATGCTAATCCTAATCCATGGATTCTCTAGATTTTCCACTTGCACAAATAAATCAATTTATTGATTTATTAAAATCCTTATTTTCTTTCAACATGGCATCCATGAGGAATATTCCATCAAGTTTGAATTCAAAAGCAAGTTGAAATGTACATCCATCATGGCATTTAATAGGTCTTACATGTCTCTTACATGTCCCTTGCAAAGGTCAAACTCAACATTTATTTCACAATTTGAATTTGAAATCTCCCTCTCATGGGCACATTTCCCAAATCTTGCACAACCTTTAGCCTATCACAACTTGACAAGTGGCATTCTTTCATTGGTCTACATTTAGTCCCACATTCACCGATTTGTCCAATCTCTCATCAAGAAAAATTAATAAATGAAGGCCTCAATCTCCATCAATCCATCTACAACTTTTATGCAAAGTCACTCTCTTGGTTTGAGAACTCATTTTTCTCTTCATCATATTTGCATTTGCATCATTTTAGCTTTGAGCAAGGATTGGGAAAGGGTCATTTGCACATTTGACACCAATCCACTATGGAATAGGTACTTGTTAATTGTTTTCATGATGCTTTTAGTATTCTCTTATCATTTGTTGCATTTTGAAACATTTACAAGCTATTTCATAGGGGCATTTTGATGGATTTGTGAAGTACTAACCCCTACATGAAGTTTAGTGTTTGCAGATTTTAATGGATGCCTACATTTGGTGCTAGAAGGAGGGAAAAAATCACCATATTGATAGCTAAATCTTTCAAATGATTTGTGTTTTGAATGTCCATTTCATTTAAGTCACCATGTTGTTGAAATGCTAAGTAACATAAAATATTCCTATGAACACTATTTTTATCATTATTTTACATAAGTACAATTTCACTCCTGCTTTTTTTTTTTTTTAGCACTATAATCATGTATAGAGAAACAACTAACTAAGTAATGCGAGCTTCTACCATTTGGGATACCATAATCATGCGTAGGAATGTGTTTGCAGATAAAATAGAAGTTTACATTCTTGGCATTGGTTTTGGAAGATCCAACGAATGCCCCATTTTTATGTTCTATTGCATTTGTTCTTACTTTAATCATCCAAGAATTTTCAGATTTACACATTTAATTCAAAATCTTTGTCTCTTCAATGGAGTTATTCGAATCATATCCTAGAGTCATTTATGTTAAATTTAACATCTTTTTAATCAAATTGAATGAAAAACATCTGGGCATCCACATTCCTTTTCTTTTTTCTCTCTACGTGTTTACCAGTGTGGCTGCATTGGTAGTGTCTGACAAACAAGTTCTTTTGTCCAGTGAGTCAACAACCCTGTCCTATGCAGCCTAACCAAAATTTGGGGCCAAAGCAAACTCCTCTTTACAACTATTGTTGTTCTTTCTTTATGTCCTTCTAATTTGTCATTACTTGAATTAGAACTATATAATGTGCAACTTCATTTGCTGCTCTGTTTAGGCATTAGATATGGAGATTCACTTGATCCTTCAATATTTCACCAACCTTAGATCTGTTCACCTTCCCCTACATGTGACCCCTGCATCAGCCCTTAGCTTACTGAGTATAGAGACAAAAATTTAAGCACAGCCTTCTCTCAGATCTACACGCCTTCTAAATAGACAGGTCTGAAGCTAATCAATGGCCAAATAACCCATGTATGAACATAATTAAGAGAAGGATTTAAAATCTTGAGTGGGTATAAGGCGATGAGAATCACATGCTTAAGATAAAGTCTAGCTATAAGATACAAGCAACACATTAGATGATGTAAGGAAAGTTTCAATGGTGCATTAAATAGGATGGATATGTGTGCTCACTTGCTAGCTATGTGGTTGATGTCTGCGGTTTACTTGTTGTATGTGGCCAAGAAGTCAACATCAAACACTACTATATTCTTTTTTTACATCATCGCATTCTTGCCTTCCTTTAACGCTGTCTGATAGCTTACTGATTATTTATGATAGGTAGGGGAGTGTATTGAAGAGGGAAGATTGTGTGAGTGATCAAAAAGCAAGAGTGAATGAGTAAAGAATGAAGGACGATGCATCTGCCAAACTGACTTGAACAGTGGAATATTTTTTCTTTGCAGATTGGGTAGAAGTTGCTAGTATCATTAGTACGCCATTTATTTCATCTAAGTGTTTAAGACAAGATCATTCATGGCGAAGCTTGTTTGTTGAGTGCTTCACTCATTTATGCTGCAACTTATGTTATTTTAAAATGCTTTGATTGATTTCTCTAACTTTTGTGCCACGGGACTTATAAAATCCTATGTCATCAAGTTTATTTTTGAATATACTTACTAGCTGTCTCCTATGTCATAATCAGTTTGAAAACTTTTAAGGAATTCTTATCAGCCAACCCTACTTTTTGTACTTAATATCTGACTTATAAATATATCAATTGACTCATTGATTTCGAAAGCCATTGTTTTTGAAAACTAATGTTATATATATTGTTGGTCATAT
The DNA here is from genome assembly GCA_007258455.2 of Sequoia sempervirens. NCBI lineage: Eukaryota > Viridiplantae > Streptophyta > Pinopsida > Cupressales > Cupressaceae > Sequoia > Sequoia sempervirens. Next base: position 25,411 of record VDFB02132347.1, read on the forward strand.
ATTCTCATGATTAAGAGGGAAAATATTTTAATGTCGGTTGTCAAAAGGTGTTGATTAGAAATATATTGGCATTCGTTATTGAGTTACTATTTTGTTATTTACATTATTATTAAGTTCTTTACAAAAGAATAGATAAATGAGTAAAATAATAAAAAATTCAATAAGGAATGCCAATGCAACGTTATCTTTATTTATTTATATATATATATAAAGTTGACATGCATTAATTTTTTTAGCTCTTATTTGTGATATTAATAGGTACAAAGGAAAATGAAGAAAACCAAAAGAGGGAAAAAGGTGAAGGTTGACGTCAAGATCCAACATTGAAATCGAGCGAAAGCAAGAAAGATTTGAGTGAAGCGAAACTGGGCATCAAACTTGAAATTCAAAAATCATTTTTTAATGCTCGAGGGCTTCCATTTCATGATTTATTTTTTTGATTTAAGCCAACTATATCATTGTTTTCTTTCAAAGTTAGGCTAAAAATGAACCTTAAACACCTACTAGATTTCGGTTTGGTCTAACAATTGAACAAATCAACTTCACATTTCCTTTGGTGCTTAAAACAAATCAAATCATTGCTTTGAAGGATAAAATTAATGTGTGCCTTTATTTTTTTGTAATTATTTACACAAAGTAATATCATCAAAAGACGTATTCGCTTCTCTCGCGCCTCACAGCGATCTTGAGAATCATAAGGCTTTTGGTGACATTAAGTTGCATAAATAATTTCCCATACAAACTTTGATTTTGGTTTAAAATTGAAAATCTTGTGTGAGTGTGAGTAGAGCATCATCACGTATATTCTCTTTCTTTGAGTTGTCAAATTTTGATCGAGTTACAGATTTTGTCTTTGCTTGCTTTTGTTTATCCTAGAGGGCCTGCCTTGGGGAAAAATTACTCACCCAAGGGAATGACTTAACTGGTAACACTTTAAAGCCAAGAGTATTTCCAATTGGGATATAAATGTGGGTATTGGAAGAAACTACCAGTATCATGCGGTTGATTCCGACAAGATGGATCCTAAAGGGGACTCTCACCATATGGGTCAATCTCCATGAACGAAAAGTCTAAAATAGAACCCTCATTTTGTAGTGACCAATTGATCCATTGAGCGAGTTTATCAAAGTGGTGCATTGGAACTTAGATTCCAAGAAGTTACTTGCCATGTCCGATCTTGGTTGAAATACAGAGGTTAAGACTTCATTCTTAACATACCTTTATATTTTTTCCTTGGTTGCATGTAAAATCATCTCTTGTATGAAGGGCATGAGGCAAGCCCACTAATAAAAACCTACCAGTTGAGCTAGGACATCATATTGCTTGTGGTTTGAAAACACAGTGCTTTAATCGAAAACATTAGAAAACCAACATTCAACGAATCATTAAAATCTCAAACCCTTTAGGAGAGGCAAATATCCTTGAACAAATTCACATGTTATTGCTTGCCCTTGGTATTTGTATCCTTAGAGGCATCTAAACATTTGGTTTTCATCTCAATTTGCTTCTACTAAAGTTAACTTTAGGTAACTCTTGCCTCAAATTTCCTTGGTTTCCACATAATACACTTTGTGGGATAAGGGGAAAGTTGAGACAATAGACATCTAGATTCAAAACCTAATCAAGAGTGTCTTTGTGGTAAAAAGAATCCATTGAGCAAAGATTAAATCAATTGGACCCCACATATGTGTGTGGCATCTTTTGGTCATATGGTTTTCATGCAAACATTGGTCTTTTGATTTTGAATTACTCTTAGAGAAAGGCGTGTTCTTCACTATCTTGGCCTAGTAAACAAGTCCTTCTTAGGTTCATTTAGGATCAAATCAAACAATTCATCCAAATACCAAACACTTATCAAAATCCATCCCACCAAACAACTTTAGAGCTTTGAAAACATCATTCTAGACTTGGGTAAGTCATCAAAATCAAAATCACCTTGTTTAGTTAGGTGTATGGGAATGCATCATTTCTCATACATTTAATTGAATAAAAAATCCTTTGAACAAGTTCATCCTAAGATCACATTGAACATCTTTGGGTTTACAAGTTCATTATCCAAATCAAATAATCAAAATCAAACCCTAAGTCTAGCATTGATCCAAAGTTACTAAATGTTCAACACTCATATCATTTCCGCTTTTCATCCTTCATCTCGTCATTGATCCTAAGAACCTTAGAGGTCACTTTTACAACAAGTTCAAAACACAAGAGGAACATGGAATACAAACTTAATCCATACATCATGAGTAATCCAAATCAATTGAACTTTCAAAGCCTTACAATGCCTATCGATTATCAAAATCCATACATGGGATCATTACCTTCGACAAATGTCAAGGGAACAACAAGTGTGAGTCTACCCAATCTAAATCTTGGAACACATTTCCCGATGGTAGATCTAAATTCAAACCAACAAGTTTGTCAACTGAACAATCAATGCATGAGCCTCCAAACGAACAACATCATCCCACCAAATCCATGCATGCCAAATGTGAAAGTACCAAGTACAACTTTAACAAACATAAATTCATTGAACTTCGGGATAGATATGTTTACAAATCACACAAATGTTGTTTAGAGTCCAAACAAGATGTTAACAACTCCAAGGCAAGGTAACACCATGCAAAATCAATGTTACCTAAATCAAGACAATGTTCAAATTCAACCTATCATGCCAAATTTCAACATCACACCAAATCAGAACATTGTCCAAAATCAAACACAAGTGTGCATCCCAAATCTACATGAACAAAAGCCAAATCAACAATATCAAGGGAGTCAAGATTGAAATCAAGAACAAATTTGGATAGATCAAATTGCTACACTTACCAAAATAGTTGAGTCATTATGCCAAGAGACATCTCCACCATCATTACCCATATCAACATCATTCCTTGGTTTAGGGCTTCCCCCTTTACCTAGCACCAGTAAGTCCATCCAAATCAATCCACCTAACACCAATCGAGCCATCACATCAAATCCTTTGAACATACCATCAACATCGCACCAACATATGGTATCTAATCAAATGACAACATCAATCCTGAGAAATCAAAATATGGTTTCCCAAGGGCCTATCACCTCGGTTATTCTAACCATTCCTATCACCTTGATCACTCCAACCACCTCTATCACACCCATCATATCTCAAACCCCCACTACCATGATCGCTCCAACCGTATCTCAACCACTTGTCACTACATCCAACATGATTCCAAATACATCACCACTACCACCAAAAACCAAGTGCAATAAGTCAATATTGTAACATCACACTAAAAGCTCACCAGGCCTACCAAAAATCCATCCAACAATATCTAGCCACGCAAAAAGCAACACAAGCTCAACCAGTGCAACAAGCCTCTCAAGCTTCCCAAGCCTCTCAAGCTACCCAACAAACACAAGCACAAACACAAAAAATGATAATTTTTGGGGATACTGATGAACATTCAACCACTAGTGATAGCATTGACAATCTCCCCACCACAATTTCTAAAAGCAATGATTAAAATCGATCCATCAAAGAGAACATTGAAGATGTTGTTACCCTATCCAAAGATCAAATCAACATAGGTCAAGAGTCACTTTTCAATCATAATCAAAATCCACCAACAATACCCAACAATGATCCAATTCAAGAAATGTCAACATCGTTTGACCCTATGATTGAAGACATTGGAAATCCCTCCATCATAATTGTTGAAAACAATGATCAATATCTCTCAATCAATGAGCACCTTGAAGATGTTTCCACCCCATCTAATGATCAACTCACCATACATCAAGAGCCACTTTTAGTGATCTATTTCAAGGATTATTAGGATTATTTGATCCTATTGACATAATGCACGACCCATCGACCAATTATCATGATGAAAATGTCTCTACATCGCTTAATGAGTTAGGGGGCATATCTCAAAGATTTATTCAAAAGCATGATCAACATCTTTCATCAAAGTATAGAAATGGTCCTTTCCAAGACATGTTGAACCCCTTCGACCTCATGGTTACAGATACTGAAGGAACTCTAAACTCGACACTTGAGGATATTAAACCACTTACCATGTCTAAGGAAAACATCTAGGAACCTTTTGTAAGCAATCCATCCTTTGAAACTAACCCATGTCAAGAAATTGATCCAAAGCATGTCAAAAGCAACTCTGAAATCATTCAAGATCAAGAATTTGTATCTTCAAGACACTACAATAATCTAATGGACACTCTCCTATCTATGTAAGATGATCATATCCACATAGCATATAATCCTCCATCTACCCATGAGATGCTTTCTATGGATGGACACGTAGATGATCTTCATCTAAAACAAAATTTTGTTACAAAAAAAGAGAAGATTATTAACTCCTATAGTCAAATGGAGTTATCAAAATCAGGATTAGATATATCCTAAATTTAGACTGAGGACATCAGGTATGCAGATATCCAACATTATCCACTCAAGGAAACAAGTCAGACAGAACAGTATAATTCAAAGTTAGCGGGGCAACAAATTGAAACATCATCTACAATGGTCATTTATCAAAGAGTGCATTCTAAACAAAATCTCTTGGAACAAGCACAATCAAAGCATGAAGGTACTACTTCTATCATACTAGGGGCAACTTCATCTCAAGCAAACGTCAACATAGGGAGCACGAAGAATATTTATGGTGAAACCATTGCCAATACTACAACTAGCCACACCATGAATCTTCATCCACCCATCACCCCATCCACGAATTGGGACCAACACCAAAGGAAAGTTTTAAATCAAAGTACAAAGAATGTTATCAAATCAAAAGAAGCCAAGCATGAAGGAAAAATCAAATACAAGTGGATACCAAAAAGTACAACAAAATATTATCCCTATCAAACTCCATTAGTCAAAGAAACTATGGGGAAAAATAAAAAAGGGAAAAGTATCCATCAAAGATGTCCACAAAAGAAAAAACAAGATTTTCAAGCGACGTACAAAGTGTATCAAGAAGTTGGTCCTAATTCCATGCACACTTTCATATCCACCCATCATTACTCATCTTCCCAAGTTTGGAGAGTCAAAGGTTCCAAACTGTCAACCAATCTTATCCCTAAATACACTCCATCCACACCTTCATGCATGATATCCAATTCTCACATTGACCATGTATTGGCAATGACCCTTCATCATAAGGATTCAAAGGGCACTCTATCACGATGTGCACACCAAGACAAAGTCAAGTCTGGTATCGACGAAGTAGATCAAGAATCTCAAAAGTTGCATTCAAGTGCACGTATCTTAGCAAAGAAATTTCTTCAAGAAGGCTATCGATGGCACATTATGATAGGGCATCTACATTAGCAACACCTTATGATTCAGCATGAGCTTTAAAATCTTTCAAAAAAAACCAAAAAATTAAAAAATATGAAAATCCAAAAAAATCAGAAAAAGGATTAAAAACAGTAAAGAAAAAAAATTGTCCTCTAGTGAAAAACACTACAGTGGCGCTTTGGGAAAGACCATGATGAAAACCTGGAAAACAGGCGTCATGTGTAGAATCGAGCATCTACATGCACCAGTTCAGGTGAAAGCATCTCATCCCATCCGTAATAAATCGAGCATTCTATCCATCTTATCCATAATAAATCCATGAACCATTTATCCAATTTGTTTTCATCCATTTGCATCCATAGTCCAAGTTATCTTGATTTTGATGAAATTTTGGGGCACACTTTACGCTTGCTTATGGTAAACATCTTGACATGGGTTGTTTTCATTGATCCTATCCTATGCAGCATTATTTGAGCCATGAAGCATTATCCAAATGAGCATGTTCGTTATTTGAACACCTTATCTTATCCTTGGCATCCTTGCATGCTTATCCATATCCATTAATCCATACACCTATCCGAGCATCCACCCATGACATTCTATACATTGCTAGACACTGGGGGCAGATATTTACATCTTGCTTTGGGAATAAATCTTGATCTATATCCTCCAACTTATGTGGTGATCCAAACATTGGAAAATGTAAAATAAAATTGGTCAAAACATTTGTGATCCAAAATCCAAAGCATTAGCCCATGGCATATTTTGATGAGAAGACGTTCCTTATCAGTCTTCATCTTTCATCGAACATCAATCCAAATAATCAATATCAGTCACATCAAACGCACCCTTCAAATGTCATATCAAATCATTCAAACAACTTTTGTTCCAAAATAAAGCTTCATCAATCCTAATCAATCCTGATCAATCCAATCCTTGCATTGTTGCGTATCCTCCACAATGTTATTGTCATCAATCTTGATTAATCAAATCCTTGCATTGTTTTGTATCCTCAACAATGTTATCATCATCATCAATCCATCGATTCGATCCATCAACCTTCGCTTGGTTTTCAACAAAATCCCAAACAGAGCACTAATATCATCACACATGTCCATATCCAAATCGTCAAAATCATGCAAAAATCCAAAAACATCAGAAAATCAAAAAATCCAAAAACATTTAAAACATATCAAAATCCAAAAACACTCAAAAAGTCAGAAAAACATCAAAAACATTGGAATCTGAACTATGTCGTCTCTGAGCTTAAATTTAGGCAAGGTTGATCTTTGATCAGCCCCTGAGACATCAAAATCAAAAAAATTCAAAAAAAAACACAAAATCCAAAAACATGCAAAATTCAAAAATCAAAACATTTGTAAAAATCTCAAAAACACCAAAAATAGCCTCAAAACATTCCAAAAAACCTCAAAAAACATCAAAATATTTAAAAAAATCCATCCATCCCATTTCACTTTCACTTGAAATAAGCAATCATCCATAATAAACTGATCATCACCTTCATCCTTTGGCAACACAAACAGAAAGAATCATAGCAATTGGAAAAATCAAACTTCAATCGTAAAATCTAAATCAAAGCAACAAACCTTTAAATCAAAATCAAACTCTTGATCAGTTGCAAACACGTCAATCAACTTTATATCAACAGCATATCAATCAACTTATCAAACCATCATCATCCTATACAATGCATGTCCTAGGATATATCGTTTTGACAATGGGCATCATTTTGGATATCACTTTGGATTCTTATCCTATCAAAACAAATCCCTTTTGGCTAGAGATATGAAGAACATTGACTTGTTTGCGTACTTGGTCTTTTCTTTTGATTTATCTTATTGTGCTCATTCCAAGGACCTCTCATGATATCCAAACGAAGGATTTAGAGAGATAGGAATGGGGCAACGATCATTATCCTTTTGTCTGTTGTGCTTGTTGGACGTTCTTGTAAAATAACTTGGTGAATACTTGCTTTGTTAGGTACGTCCTAGCAAGGTTTTCGTATGTCAAGTGTGAACAAGAATACTCATATCTACTTTTTGATTTAAAGTCCATCGCACTAGGTACAACGCCATCCTAGTTCTTTATACCTTTGATGCATCGTACCTACGTGTGTTATCAAACATAAGGTAAGTAGCCCTTTTAAAATCCCAATCCTTGATAAGCAAATCATCATCTATCATCATCATCATCTCTAATAAAGTCTTGTCAGATCATGGACTTGTTGGATCCTCTTGTCATCATCTTATTTCTACACTAACATCATCATCACCAATGCATCCATGATCATCCATGCATCCACAAACCCAGCATACCACATATCATTCACATCATACATAATAGGAAACACCGATCATTTCACATACATTGCATTTGCATCATCATCATAATATAGATCTGTTAGTCTAAGCATCTGCATAAATCATCCATTGCATAATCATAGCATATCACATCATCCATCTCATCCATCATCATCCATCATCCATCATCATTTAAGTTGTTTAGGATAATATAGATTTGTTATTCTAAGCATCTTAAAATCATCCCATTTGCATCATCATCCATAACCATCCATCTTGAGCCTCTTTATCATGAGATCAACCCTCAAATCGAATCTTTTCGCTCGATCTCTCGAGGGGAAATGTACTAGTGTACATCTTTCCGCTGGGGCATCCAGAAAAATCATAATTTTTTTGAATTTTGATTGTGGCAAGTTTATTCTTTGAACCAATGCAATGAGTACATTGCTTCAAAGAGGGGAAAAATGTAGACATGCAAAATTAACATTATGCATCCACTCATTAAATTAATCAAGCTCATCCATTCACTAGGTAAATTAGGTCTTTAATTCAATCTCTAAGGATTATCCACTTAAATTGAATAAATTAACTTTATTTAATTTAAGCCTATCATTCCCTCTTTGATTAAATAAATCATGACTTTATTTAATTAAATCTCCAAGTCATATTCCATCCTTTTCTGATTTAAATAAATCAAATATTTAAGTCAAAAAGGTCAAACATCCTAATCATCATTAAGCTAGTCTAACCCTGATTAAATGCTAATCCTAATCACCTGGATTCTCTAGATTTTGCCACTTGCATAGATAAATCAATTTATTGATTTATTAAAATCCTTATTTTTTTCAACATGGCATCCATGAGGAATATTCCATCAATTTTTAATTCAAAAGAAAGTTGAAATGTACATCCAACATGGCATTTAATAGGTCTTACATGTCTCTTACATGTCCCTTGCAAAGGTCAAACTCAACATTTATTTCACAATTTGAATTTGAAATCTCCCTCTCATGGGCACATTTCCCAAATCTTGCACAACCTTCAACATATCACAACTTGACAAGTGGCCTTCTTTAATTGGTCTACATTTAGTCCCACATTCACCCATTTGGCCAATCTCTCATCAAGAAAATCTATAAATGAAGGCCTTAATCTCCATCAATCCATCTACAACTTTTATGCAAAGTCATTCTCTTAGTTTGAGAACTGATTTTTCTCTTCATCATATTTGCATTTGCATCATTTTAGCTTTGAGCAAGGATTTGGAAAGGGTCATTTGCACATTTGACACCAATCCACTATGGAATAGGTACTTTTTAATTGTTTTCATGATGCTTTCAGTCTTCTCTAATCATTTGTTGCATTTTGAAGCATTTACAAGGTATTTCATAGGGGCATTTTGATGGATTTGTGAAATACTAACCCCTACATGAAGTTTAGTGTTTGCATATTTTAAGGAATTCCTACAACATCAATATCAAAAATGACACTGAATCATAAAGTCTAAAAAAAAGTAGTACATCATCAATGTCACAACAATGTATACATCATAAATTATGCTATATCAAGCTCCCCCCAGACAGTGCTAGCATCACAGAACTAGTACCCCCTCCAACTGACATACCTGCACTAGGATCTCTCCTATCTCTCAACAATGGTTGAGTAACACCCATGCTAACAATGTAATACTAGGATCTACCAGATTGAGATGGTACAAAGATCTCTCACCGCTCGGAAGGAACCAACTCATGATATTTAGCCCTATAAAACTACAACTCCTGAGTAGTGTGCCAAATCTCTCTAAGGAACTCTGTTCTACCCATAGCCACTGTAGCCTACTGTAATCTCTTGATAATAGCCTTAGCCTACTCTGCCTATCATCTCACGACATCCCTCACTATAGTAAGTATGATGACCTATTCTTGTACCTTTTGTACCTGCTACCTATTTTCATCTCTCTCAGCCATCAATATCTGAATCTATGCCTACGCCTGCACTAACTGACCCTAAAGAGTCTAAACCTCTGCCTATCTACATCTCTCTCAATCGTTAGTACCTCAAACTATGCCTGAGCCTACACTAACTCACCCTAAAAGGTTTGAACCAATGCCTACAATGCCTTTATTTTCCCCTATTGCTGATGAGAAGGGACTCCAACTTGAATCCTAGGAATCACCAATTGAGGTATGGTAATACACCTCCCGCGTCTAGAAACTACAAGATCTAGAAAGGGACTGCCAACTGCACCCAATGGCCCTACACTTGAGCCACCACCACCACCACCACCACCACCACCCTCATCATCCCCTCCATCCCCAATAACACTCTCCCCCTCTCCATCCCCCCTTTGTCTTGGTTCCCTGTCATCATCATCAACTAGTGGAATTGGCTCATCAGGACTATATAACATTAGAAAAGGATGTGTATGGAAATACTTATAATAATCCTTTGTCATCCCTACATCTACCATCTATAGAACATAATCTGATACACATGGCACCAATGTATAATACTCAGTACAAGAAACATCATAAGATACACAAGGGCCCCACTCTATCACATCCTATCATCACTACACATAATGGTCAACTCCCTGGGGCATTGAATGAACTCATTCAAACCGATGAAAAACACACAAATACAAATATCTCTCAAGTAAAAAACATGTCTGACCAATCAAATATCATGATAGCAACATGTATAGCATCTCCACTTGATACTCTAGCACATCTCACAATCCAATTAGGGGAGCCATGTCATAGTCTCTAGATCATCTAGGGCACATCTCTAATAAGCTAATTCTCCCATCTTATGCTGAACATTCGAACCACTATAACTAAACACATAGGGTCTACCTACTGGTCATTGTCTTTCTCTTAGTGGTTGAGTGATTGCTATATGCTCCCATTCCCATGTCTACAATAGTGTAATTCCTCAAGAGAGACTTGTCAACCCACAATACACAACCTGGTGCAAATCACAATACAAATGGGCTAACATACATGAACCCCATGCATTTATGGTCCCCTCCAGTGTCATATGCTCCAATACTTGACCCCAAACCACTAAAAATTCCTTTAACCTATAGTTAGGACAAAGGAATCTACCAAAAAACCCAAAAAGAACACACAGTAGAGGATCATATCTCCTGACCATCTCCTACCAGGGGACCCAATGGCCTTAAACATGATCTTCTCATAAAATCCTACGCAAGGCATCAGTCCTGCCCTGCTCTACTCTATCATATACAAATATCTCCCCCATCATTGGAATCCACAAGATACGATAAACATCCTCCACAGTAATTGTCATCTCCCTAGTGGCCAGATGAAAGGTGTTATGGTCACTATGCCACCTCTCTACTAGAGCAGTCAACAAACCCCTATTAATCATATATTGGGGAATATCTATCAGGGAAGTCAACTCAGAACAAGCAATAATATCCAAATCTACCTTCAGTCAATTGATGAACCATCTCCCATGTCTTCGAGAAATGCTCTTGAGACTGGAGCACATCAAAGTCCTCCTAATCATATTACGGAAAACAAATCAACATTACATCAATCAATCTATCAAATTTATCTAGGCTAATACAATGTTCAATCAAGATCATCAGTCAATCAAATCATGTTCAATCAAGATCATCTTTCACACAAATCATGTTCAATTAAGATCATCAGTCAAACAAATCATGTTCAATCAAGATCATCATTCAAACAAATTAGGATCAATCGAGACCATCAAATCAATCAATCAAGACAATTATCAGTTCATACTATCATCAATCATCACCTATCATGAGGTCGATACATCATCAATCCTACCATCAATCCTCACCTATCATGATTTTTATACATCAATGAATCCTATCATCGTTCCTCACCTATCATGAGGTTGATACATCATCAATCTTATCATCGATCCTCACATATCATGAGGTCGATCAAGGATCAGTCCTATCATTGATCCTCACCTATCATGAGGTCAATGCATCATCAATCCTACCATCAATCCTCACCTATCATGAGGTTGATACATCAATAAATCCTATCATCATTCCTCACCTATCATGATGTTGATACATCATCAATCCTATCATCAATCCTCACCTATCATGAGGTCAATCAAGGATCAGTCCTATCATCGATCCTCACCTATCATGAGGTTGATGCACATTCTTACCATCGATGAATCATTAGTGAATCCTATCATCATTCCTCACCTATAATGAGGTCGATACATCAATGAACACTATTATCGATCCTCACCTATCATGAGGTCAATACATCATCAATCTTACCATCGATCCTCACCTATCATGAAGTCAATACATCAATGAACACTATCACTGATCGTCACCTATCATGAGGTCAATACATCATCAATCCTATCATCAATCCTCACCTATCATGAGGTCGATACATCATCAATCCTATCATTGATCCTCACCTATCATGAGATTGATGCATCATCAATCCTATCATCGATCCTCACCTATCATGAGGTTGAAACATCATCAAGTTATATTATCATTTGACTCACCTATCATGAGATCAAATCATCAACTATCTTACATCAATCAAGCAAGGAACATCACAATTAGACTGAGATCAATCAAAAGAGTCACTAAACAAAAAAATGCTATGACTAACATGATTCATGAACATCATACAAGCCTAAAAAAAATCAACAAACATCAACAAGGAAACATTTGACATAACCAAGAGGACTTTCATCAATCAAACATCATCGGACAAGCAAAAAAATAGGGAAAATCATCAAGAATCATTTAGGGGAAAAACACCCAAGCTTATAAAAGGTGCCATTTGGGACCCCAAAGGCACCATAGAATGAGCAGAAGGCACCATTTGGGACCCCAAAAGTGCCATTTCAAGGGAACAAGGGTCAAACACATGAATTTGATCCTAAAAAAGGTTCCATTTGGTACCCCAAAGGCACTAAAATAGAAGAAAAAGGTACCATTTCACAAGCAAAAGGTGGTAGAATGGAAGCAAGAGGTGCCAAAACTCCTAAAAAACTCCCAAAAATGACTTGAAATTAGTAAAAATATCTCCCAAAAGTGTAAAAATGACTTTAAATGGCCTACAACACCTATCTACAAAGTTCAAAACATTGATAAAAATGTGATAATATGACTAAAGGAGGCTTCTCGTAATGTGTATTGCAGGTCTAGCAGCAATAGGGTGACCATGGCGACGAAGGTGCTACAAATGATGCTTGTGAGAAGGGATCTCCATCTTCCTCTAGATTTCCACTCTCCAAATTCTCCAAACTCACAATGTGAAAATGAACTCACTTTTTCCACTTTTTTTCATTTTTAAAGGACGATGGAGAGAATTATTATCAAAAATGGGATTTAACTAATCAAAACTATTCAAGGAGAGAGTGTAGAATCAAAATTTGAGAGATAAATCACGTATGACATCAAAGTATCATTGGTTAACATTGGATCATCATCACATTACTACAACATCATCACATAATTGTCAAATCCTTGAAAAAACATTAAAAATCCACATTTTATTGATTTATCTCTCAAGGGGGCATATATCTATCAATACCTAGAAATCAATGTCTGGGGCATCATCTGGGGAATTGCAAGCTTTTCTAAGCATCACTATCAATTTTTCTTTGAAGCAATGTATAAACACATTACTTCAAAGAGGGGAAAAAATTATACACCAAAAAACAACCATCACCCTTAATTAATTAAATAGTAGCTATTTGAATAATATTTCAACTATGTACAATTTATTTATATTGTTCACCCTTATCTAAATTCTCCAAATCTAAAAAAATATTCTTCTAAATTAATTAAATAAACAAGGTTCCCTATACCTTTTTTATTTAATTAATCTTCACTAAATCCAATTAGGAATTAGCGCACATTTCTATAACTTTTTGTGCCACCTCACCAAGGTCACATGAAAATAAATAACTCTAATTTTTAATTAGAATTATCTTCAACTCATTTCAAAAAGAACATGGCTCATTTCCTCCCACACTTCAACTAATTTTTGAGCACATGATTTATTCCTCCCACACTTCCACTAATTTTGGAGCACATGACTTATTCCTCCCACTTCCACCAATTTTCGAAGCACACGGTCTTCTCTTCTTACACTTGAATCTTCTATCCAAATGGAATGTACTCCTTGGTCAAGGGGACAACATCTTGATTCTCTTCATCTTCACCATCCATTTTTCCTATTCAAATCTAGACCGTTGATTATTACCACCTCACTAGATGCTTGGAAAAAGGCTATAAATACAACCCTTGGGCCTTGTATTTTGCATCCACATTTGAAATAAAGTAATCATGCAGGTTTATCATTGGAGCTCGGAGCATTCTTAGAATCTTATAGCTAGTTTTTATATCATGGTTTTCTTTTCATTTACATTTTAGCTTTAAAGCTTGCATCATAGTTGCATTTTATGTCCCATCTTACATCATAGTTTCATTTTAGATTAGTTCATTTTATGTTTGCATTTGAGCATATGTAGTATCATGCATAGAATCATATAGATCACTACCATAGTATCCACCTCCACTTGTTCATTTATCATCAACATCACCCTTCACTCATCATAGCCTTCATCATCATTTTTTGCAAATAGTTTCATGTAGGAATTAGATTAGGTTAAAGGTTGAATAGTAATCTCATTTGTATTTTGTCATTCTAATAACATTTGTGTACATAGAAATCTGAGGGCCAAAAAGTCTCAAAGAATCATTAAGAATAGAGGACAATGAGACGTTCTTCAAAGATTTAGTTTGTTGCAAATTAGAATAGTTTCTTTGCTTCAAATTTTTTAATATAAATCATTTCATTAAGGTTTGTGTTGATACTAAATTTGCACATTTCACACACAGAGTAAATGAAAATTTTAAATTTTAAAAATGCATTGAAATGAAGCAATCTAAGCTAAATGCAATGAATTTGATGAAACAAAAAATTAGGGAACTAAGATAGGAAAGTAACAATAGCGAAAAATATCCTAAAATTGAGAGTTTAATGTCTAGAAAATGCAGATCAATAGCTAATAGGGACTAGTAAGGGTGAATGGGTCCTGGTTAGGTTTTTGTGAGATGTTTTTATTGATTTTATAGTGATTTTTAATACCTTTTTAGATGCGAGAATGTCTAGGTTTTACTTGATCAAGGATTCATTTCCCAGTAAGGACGAATGGGTTCTGGTTAGGTATTTTAAGACTATTTTTAATGATTTTCAAGCATTCAATAATGTATTTCAGTTCCAGGTATGAGGTAGCAAGTTTTAGTTTTAGATTTTCCAAAAATTCAATGTGAAAATGCAATGGAAATATGAATGCAAGGGCCTATGTTAAAATGAAATTTTGTTTTGATTTTCAAATACAAATAAATGAGATCTAAATGATATGCATAATAACTAATTTGTTTTTGTATTTTTCAGATTTGGAAAGATGCAAAACAATGCCAATCTAAACCCTAAATGAGATGCAATTTTGAATGTAATGCAAAAAACCCTAAATTAGATCTTAATTAATGCAAATGAGATGCAAATGAGTGTAAGATCTAATATAGGATGAAATGAAAGAATTGAAAATCAAAATATTGCAATATTCTATGTTTCAATAGTGGCGAATGGGTCCTTGTTAGGGTTTCTCAAACTAAGATCTCGGTTATTTTCCTTGATTTCTACACTTTTAGATTGCGGGTTTTCACTACTTGAAAACCTAGAATAAATTTTGTAGCTTCAATTCTTTGTTCTTGCACTATGAAGTTTAATCTTGTAACTTGACAACTTTGACAATTTTGCTTCCAATTTTTCCTCCACTTGATCTTCAACTTGTAAATCTACAAACTGACATTCAAGGGAAGAATTTTTTTGTGATTGTTAGTGCCAAGGGATTTCTCTAAGTCAAACCCATTGTAGGTAATTAAATTAAATGATGAAATAATTAAATTGAAGCATGAATATGAAATTATGTAATTTTGATACCTTGGAAGTTGTCTTGGAGTATAAATCTACAATCTAACATGTAGTGGCCATGAAGAATGTAGATCTTGATCTTGAATCAGATATATAATTAACAATGCTTGCAATGTAGATCTTCAATACTACATCCACAACCTCATCTCAACAACATGCTTGAATACACTATGCAGGTTAGACATGATGAAATGATTTTGAATTTCTATAGTAAAACCTTGATAATTTTGCTTGAAATTCCTTTGAAAATGTTCTTGTGAACTCTTGCAGACTGAAATTTCCTATAATGCATGAATGCTTGGAAGTCTAGGATGAAACTATGTGAAACCCCATATTTATACTAAATCAAGAGATTAACCACAAAATTAAAACAATTTAAGCTGTCACTAGATCTAGAAACAAACATTATTAAAATTCCCTTAGAATGAAATTCAAAAAGGTAATCCTCATTAAGGGAGGACCCATTCTCCACCTAGGGTGAATGGGTCCTGACACTATTTTCCAGGACAATTCCTTTGAGTATTGAAAGTGCATGAGAAACCCATGTGAAATATGCAAATAAAGGGGCTTCCTATAGAGGGAGGACCCATTCGCCACCTAGGGTGAATAGGTCCTAGCACCAATTTCTAGGACCTTGATCTTCCCAATTAAATGTTACATAATTTAAATTATGGGTTTTGGGATAGATCTTTAGGAGGTGTCATAAATAATGCTTAAATTTGGATTAAAGGGGCTAATTAACTCTAATTAATCGCAATTAATTAAGGAGACCCTAGATAAATGTGAAAGTGTGTTACAACACTTTACAACATTTAAAAGAGGGTACAAATTAAGTACATTTTATTAAAAGGGGCCCAAGATCAATGTGATTGTTGTGAATGTGTTACAACACATTACAACATTAACCCTAGGAAAAAATAGGTTAATTCAATGACAATTTTTCCCCAATAAAGTAAGGAAAAAGGATAATTTTTTTGTTACTGCAAGAACAACTCCAATCAATTGAGAAAAACCAAGGACCCCCTATATAGACCTTTGTGCACTTGATGTTGGCATGAGCTCATTCTCTTGCATTTTATATTCTTAGATATTTGACAAATCTCCATGAATTTTTCATATGTCATTTGGTCCTAAATATCCTTGGAAATCCTAATTTTCACATGTGAATACTTCATCCTTGAATATTTCCATGCTTCATACTATAAACCCTATTTTAATTACCATAATAAAAATTGAATAAATTAAGAATATTTATTTAAATAATTGTGATAAATTGATATTCTTCTATTTCCACTCACATAAATTAAATTATTTATTAATTTATTTAACTAAATTATTATTTATTTATTTAAACATTTAAAAGGAAAACAATATAGCCATACATATAAAATGAGGAAGGGTCTAAACAAATGATAAAAAAATCAAATGAATAAAAAGGGAAAAAAAGATGGAAAGAGGTCGCATAAACTTAAAATGGGAAATATATTTGAAAAAATATGAAATCCCTTTTGAAGAATGATTAAGTGTGGAATTGCATCCATTTGCATTCTCCCATGCCCTATATAAATAGAAACATAAAAAAGGATCATAAAAATTAAATTAAGGAATGAAGTTAATTTAAAGTCAATGAAATTATGAAATAAAAGATCAAAACAAAAGTTGCAAGTATTATAATTTAAGTTCATGAAGGAAATTCCATGAAATTTAGTGAAGACACAAGTGCATAAAAACAAGAAGAAGAGAAAAAATAATTGAAGAAATAGGCTCAAATAATAAAATAATAACAAAAAATTGGGCAAGAAAAAGCATTAAACAGTGAGAAATGGCTGAAAGAAATTATGTTGATCTTGCTTTTATTACATACAATCCAACAATTTTACAATAATAGTATTTTTTTTCATAATTGATAGCCTCATATTAACACTTTAAGCCTCTAAAATATAGAAACTTATAATATTTGAGAGAACTCTACAAATGGAATGTTCCTTTCCATTCACAACTTCTACTTGCTTCTAGTTTCTAGAAGATTCTAGCTCTCTAGAAGAATTTTGTCACTTTATAGATAATCTTCTTCTTTACATCCCCCTTAACATTGGATAGAATATTAAATAAGATACAAAGGAGAGAGGAAAATTAAACCACTATCTACCCTTAATGTTCACCTCTAACCCAACAAGCATTCTTCATAATTTCAACAATTTGGCTTTAGTCATACTATTAGTATATACATTAGTTCTTTGTTCTTCACTTGGACACTATTGTATATTGAAATTTTTTTCTTCAATAATATCTTGTATGTAGTGAAATTCAAGCTCATATGTTTTGTTTTAGTATGAAATACTATATTTTTTGCAACTTGTATGGTACTTTGATTGTTAGAGTACAAAGTAGTAGAAGAACACTGGGGAAAACCAAGCTCAAATAGAATATTTTGAATCTAAATTACTTCCCTTCCTACTTGTTTTGCTGCTATATAATCTACTTCACATGAAGAAAATGTTGTATTTTTTTATTTATTTTACTACTCCATGTAATAGGGATCGACCCAACCTAATAAACCTTACTACCAATAGAGTTTTTGTCATCAATATCACCTCCTCAATCTAAATCTGTAAATTTAAGAAATGAAATCAAGGACTTATAGCCATAGTGGATGCCATAGTGTATTGCTCCACAAAAATACCACAACATTCTTTTTTGAGCCAACCAATAACTTTCCTTAGGTTCCTGCATAAATCTAGATACTTGATTAACTTCAACACAAATGTCTAGTCTAGAATGAGTTAGCTAGATAAACCAATCTTCCTACAAGTTATCTGGATATAGTAGCATCTACCCTCTTTGAAGTACATTATTTAGTAAGATTGATTGTACATTGAAAGGGAGTATGATGTAGGAGCATCCATGGTTCTTGGCAATCTTGCATCAGCCAAAAATACTTCTTTCAATTTTGTTCTTGTCTTTTTTTCTCTTTCTCATTACATGTTGGTGGATTTTTCATCTTTTCTCACCAAACCTTATGGATCTTAGATTACATCATCTACATGATAATTTTACTTGTTCCAAGATTTAAGTGAAATTGGATTTTTTTGGTCAAGTTATCACTTTTGGAATATCTTGGTAGTTTCTTGAACTAGCATTGGAATAGTTTTCAAGCCTATCGGTTGATTTGATCATTCATGGAACATCCCTATGACTTCTAGATCTTAACGATATGATTTTGAATGTTCTTGGGAGTGTTCTTAGCCTTCATTATAGGTCCACACTTCACCCTATGCATTCACTGAGGAGTAATTCAAATTTGAGGCTGACTTGATCATGCACATGTTACATTTTCTTTCCTTGGTTAATGTAATGATCTTTGGCCAATGCAGATGTTTCCAAAATTGAAAATATGATATAAATCTTGTAATAGACCCTTAGAATAGAAGAATTCAATCTAGAAGAATACAACGTTTTAATATATAATATTTTTGGCTCATATAGGAGAATGTTAGAGTGTTGTATATTTATCTATCCTGTGAGCCGAATCTGTAAGCCCAAATGTTTCTGGCCAAATATAACTAACATATATGTTAATGAGAATGTTTTAATCTGCATTTTCCTCCATATTCTTTGTTTCTTTCATTGTGTTATTCTTGTTGCATGGTTCAGATTGTTCTCCTTGAGGACCCTCCTACCATGGCTAGACAAGATTCATTCCTTGTGAGATCATTAGATTTTGCAAAGTCTTGTTGAAGATTTGTTGTGGGATGGAAGATTCGGGATCTGACCTACAACTATAGAGGAATTGTGTAAAGATAGAGGGAAAGAGAAATGGTAGAAATGGAGCATGGGGAAATGTAGACCCAGCTGTGATGGAGATGTGAAGAGGAATTGTTGCCATATTAGATGCAATCGAAATGGCCCAAGAAGAGGTTGACCAGTTGATAATGTGCTTGATGAAGAAGTAGAAGGATAGGAAGAAAGAGGAAGACATGACAAAGCTAGCTTGGATCAAGGAGAAGAGAGGTTCATAAGAGCCCTAGCTAAACTGAATACAAGACCACATTTCAATCCAACAGACTATAATGGTAAGTTGGATTCAAATTTATTGTTAGATTGAATTAGAGAAATGGAAAATTATTTTGAATTTGAAGGTACCTCTGAAGATAAGAAAGTTAATTTTTCTTGTACAAAGTTGAGAGGACATGCATCCCTTTGGTGGGAACATTTGTAGATAGATAGGAAGAGAAGAGGAAAAGAAAAGATAAAGTCATGGGATGAGATGGTGAATAAGTTGAAGTCAAAGTTTATGCCTACAAACTATTAGATTAGTTTGTTGAAGAAGCTTTGCAAAATCTGAAGTAGAAATAATCTAGTGTGACAAAGTATATTAAGGAGTTATATAAGTTGAATATTAGATTTGGATATTTAGAGGATTAGATTGAGCAAGTAGCCAAATAATTGAATAGTTTGAGGTCATCTATATAGGATGAACTTAGTTTGATCAAGTTGCAAAGTGTGGAAGAGGCATATCACTGTGCCCTAAAAACATTAGAGAAGTTGAATAAAAGACAAGATCAGAGACAGAGAGGAAGAGGTGGAAGATTTCAAAGAGGAAGAAGTTTTATTGGGAGGATGAGGATCTTTTCCATATCAAAACAAGGAAAAGGAGGTTAGTAAGAATTACAATTCATACCAGAGAGGTGATGGAAACTCTTACATAATAGGAGGTTACAGTGGTTACCGAAATGACGGTTATAGAACAGATGATAGAGGATAAGAGAAAAGAGTATTCAGAGGAACTTGTTTTAAGTGTGGTGGACATAGAGAATTTGAATGCAATCAAGGAGAGACAAGCAAGAAGACATATAACAATAGAAGAAAAACCTTTGTTGAGGAGGATCATTTTGGATCACCTAATAAACTAGAACATGGATAAGTGTTGGTGAATAGAAGAGTATTATGTCAAAGTGAGTTGGAGAAAGAACCATTGTAGAGAAAGAATTCGTTTTGGACCAGATGCAACGTGAATGGTAAATGTTGCAAAGTGATTGTTGATAGTGGAAGCTCTGAGAACCTAGTTTAAAAACAAATGGTGACTAAATTGAATTTGGAAAGGTTGAAGCACCCGAAGCCCTATCATATAGCTTGGATTAAGGATGAGCATAAGATACTAGTAAGTGAAAAATATTTGGTGAAATTCAAGATAGGAAATGTGATGAAGTTTTATGTGATATCATCCTTATGGATATATGCCATGTTTTTTTGGGAAGGCCTTGGTAGTATGATAGACAAGCTATTCATGATGGAAAGAAGAATATATATACCATTGTTGCTAATGGGATGAAGCAAATTTTGTCGCCATTGGAAGATGTTCCTACAATTTAAGTTTGTACGAACGCTAGGGTTTGTCTAGTTGATGGAAGAAGATTCCTTGATGGATTGAGACATGAGAATGTCTATTATGCCTTAGTTCCTAAGAAGACTGAAGACTTGAATTATGTAGTAGAACACCCAGAAGAGATAAAAGAGATATTGACAAAATATGAGGAGATAATTTTAGATAATGTACCTGATGGATTCCCACCTATGAGAAGTATTAGTCATTGTATGGATCGTATTCCTAGAGCTAGTTTTCCTAACAAAGTAGCACACTAGATGACACCGACAGTGAACGAAGAGTTGAATAGACAAGTAGAAGAATTGTTGAGGAAGGGTTTGATCAGAGAAAGTTTAATTCCATGTGTAGTACCTTCTGTGCTTGCACCTAAGAAGGTTGGAGAATGGAGAATGCGTAAAAATTATAGAGCCATAAAAAAGACTATGGTGAAGTATCTAGATTTCATTTGCCCCGAATGAATGACATTATGGATTGTTTGAGTGGAGCTAAGTACTTTAAAAATATATATTTGAAGAGTGGATATCATCAAATTAGAATCAGAGAAGGGGATGAGTGGAAAAAAACATTCAAGAAAAATGGAGGATTGTATGAGTGGTTAATTATAACTTTTGGATTGAAAAATGCGCCAAGTACTTTCATGAGGTTGATGAATAAAGTATTGAAGAAATTTTTGGGTAAGTTTGTGATTGTGTACCTAGATGAAATCTTGATTTTCAGTAAGAGTAGAGA